>AWYF02000486.1:0-21601 GCA_000504405.2 Mycosphaerella sp. Ston1 | reverse complement strand
GTAAATAGTACTAGATACTCTGAAAAATTAGGGGAGATCCCCTATACTCCTATCGCTTGTAGTAGGCCTTTCGCTTGCAGCTAGCCTTTCGCTTGCAGCGCGTAGCGCGACAATAGCTATAACCTCGTACCTCGGCGGCTATTTGCGCGGAAGACAGTAAGGTATACTATATAGACAAAGTACGTGAAGTCAAAGTCGACGAATACAGCCTAGCGGCTCTACGCACCTGTTTTGATTTTAGCTAATTAGAGGGCGAGGAAGAAAAACCGACACAGCTAGCTTAATTCGCGCACTCCTACCTCCACTCCGTGGGCCGGCTACCTCCGCTTCGCTCCGGGGCCGGCCGCACTTTGTTCCGGAGGTCGCTTCGCGAACTAGATGGAGAGTACCTGTAGTCGGTAGAATATGGCAGAAGTGGGGTAGTACTGGCTCGCCTCCTTACCTTAGTTCTAATCCTCCGTAGAACTAATAGGACTGCCCGACCCGCACACGTGTCTCGGCACTAGGTATTCTACAACCAGAAAATACTAACATCACGCATGACACATATGATGATATTCGGGAATAACAGGACGGACATCGTCAGATGGATCGGACATTTCGATTATGATGCGGGTTTTAGGTAACTACTACTGTTTCAGCCGGTGGATAATGATCTTGGATCTGTTCTAACGCTTGCTGCTAACCGCATCGCTCTAGAGCTAATGCATTCCCACCTGGGCAACGATGCTCCGGCGACCGACACGCCTCGTTCTAGTAGGACTATTCCAACTAGTGGCGTCGAATGGGCGGAGGCGACTCCTCGGCAGGCGATATGCGCACTCGAGCAGGACGAATGGACGATGCTTCCCGTCCTATGGCCACAGCGCTTAAGGGCGTTGTGAGAGTCGTTTCAAGAATTGTTTCCAACATCGCCCATTTCCCTTCACAAACCGCTGTCGCCCAGGTTACAAGTACACCCATTACCATTCGAACCTAAGGAAGTCCTACAGAATGGCTGTCCGCTCGCTGTTGATCACGCTGGCATCCATCGGTCTCAGCACCTTGACACGAGCAGCTCCACAGAAGCCAGTGGAGGCGGTGGAGATTCGCGACTACTCTGGGGCTCTCACGGCTCGCCTTGCTACTGTGGACGGCGACTATGCGCCTCAGTCGGTATCGTGTCCGAGCACATCTCTGGTCAGACCCGCCACAGGTCTGAATGCAGACGAAGCGAGTTACTTCGAGTCCCGACAACCCAAGGCTGCTGCGGCGCTTGCCACATACTTGGCCAAGCAGCATAGCGGTTTCGACAGCTCATCTCAGCCATCCGTTGCCTTCACCTCTTCGGGAGGCGGACATCGTGCTCTGCTCGCGACGGCCGGTGTGGTGCAAGCACTCGATGCTCGCGATGGAAACTTTAGCACAAGCGGGATCTTCCAGGGCTTGACCTACGAGGGGGGACTCTCTGGTGGAGCCTGGTTCCTCAGCAGCCTCAGCGGGAACAATTGGCCTACTGTCAGCAGCCTTCGCGATGGTCTTTGGGAGTCTGCCTTTGCTGCCGGCCTTCTTCTACCTGCGAACATTCTGGCACTGGATATGTATCCGGAGCTCGTCGCAGATATCGCTGTCAAGGAAGCTGCTGGATTTGACAACACTATTGTGGACCCCTGGGGAAGGTTACTGTCGTATCAATTGCTTTACGGCGAGGATGGTGGTGACGATATTCGTCTTTCCTCCTTGACTTCCTACAGCAACTTTACCAGTTTCGAAGTGCCGTATCCAATCATGACCGCCCTTGGTGTCGACAACCCCTCTCAGGGCCAGTGCGCTCCAACAATTACCGCTACTCAGTATGAATTTTCGCCGTATGAATACGGCAGCTGGGACGAGGGAGTCTCGGCCTTTGCGTCTACGAAGTACATGGGCTCAGATCTGACCAATGGGGAGCCTACAGAGTCGGGCCAGTGCATTCAGTACTACGACAACATTGGATACGTCTTGGGAACCAGTAGTAACATCTTCACTACTTTCTGCGAGATACTGACGCCTTCCAACAGCAGCGATGCTGACCTGTCCGACTTCCTGCAAGGCATATTAAGCGCCAACGACCACGAGCCGGTTTTCCAGGACTTGTTCGGCATTTATCCCAACCCATTCTACAACTACAATCGCAGCACGACTGTGCAGAATGAGAAGCTCATTACCATGGCAGATGGTGGCATCGCAGGACAGAACGTGCCCATCTGGCCATTCATCCAGCCCGCTCGTAACATTGATGTACTCATCGCCAACGACAACAGCGCTGATACCACAGATAACTTCCCCAACGGCACCGAAATCCGACAGACTTACCTCAACGCCCAAGCCGCCGGCTTGACCAAGATGCCATACATCCCCGACGTAGCTGAATTCGTCTCCCAGGGCCTCAACAAGCGAGCCACTTTCTTTGGATGCGAGGACCCCAATACAACCTTCATCATCTACTTACCCAACGTCAACTACACCTACCCATCTAATCAATCAACCCTCAAGATCCAGTACCTCGAAAGCGAGACCAATGGCATGATCGAGAACGGCAATGCAGTCGCCACACAGAATGGCGATGCAGGTTGGGGTTTGTGTTTCGCTTGTGGCATCAAAGCTCGGGATGAGAATTTGCCCGAAGAGTGCGATGCCTGTTTCACGAAATATTGCTACACTCGCTAACTATGTGCCCCGGGCAATTGTGATTTGGGTGAAAGTGAAACGTTTTTTTAAACGAAGATAAGATAGAATTTAGAATTTAGAAAGACGACTGAAGATTTTTGCTTGGAATTGACCTGCTTTGTTAGTTTCTGAACTGCTGCTGCTGCCTTGCCAAGGGATTCACACCAAAGGCTCATCCAAGCTCCCTCCCTCCTCCTCCATACATCATATAAGGTAGTCAAAAGATGAATGCGTGATTGGAATCCGTGGTACTCTCATTAAATGCTATCGCTATCGCTATCATGAACTCATTTACTTGTTTCGAACAACAATAGTAGTAGTAGTAGTCTGTCTGTCCTGTTGTATGCCAGCAGCCAACCATTTAATGCTCGCTTCTCCCCCCCTTTTTCTGGTCTCTTTGTATAATGTTTTTTGAGGTAGGATCCATTGGAAAGAAGTCACGTCAATTGTCTCCCCGTTGAAAACCAAAAACAAAAGCTAAAACTTGACCTATGCCAAACGCCCAATGCCATGATAGTACGAGAAAAACAAAAGCGAGAGAAGAACAAAATTGTCCAACCAAAATTGGACTTTGGGAAAAAACGAATCCTCTGTCCCCCGCTCTTCCATGCGCCGTATTCGATGTCGTTCGTTACAGTCTGGTTGTATTTTCTTGGAGTGACAATTTTCTTCGTCATATATCATCGTGAACTGGCCGGAGTCCCTAGCCAAGCCAGCCATCATCAATCTTACTCTCATTCGTCTTCGTCATCCTCAAGTCCAAGCCCAAGTCGAGTTTGGGTGGCTCACTGGAAAGCGCATCGAGCCTGGGCGGCATGTCGGTCTTCTTAGTTGGACTCTTCTTAGGAGACTTTTGAGCCTTCATGGCCTGATCGATCACTTCCTCCTCACTAGGCCCTTCACGGATAAAGCGTGTCTGCCAGCCATCTTCATGTGCGGCAGCAACCCATGCTCTCAAGCCATCGTGTACGCCAGAGTAGAACTTCTCCTTGCATGTGCGAAGGACAGTTCCCATTAACTTCTCAAACCCAGACTGCTGGAGCTCTTTGCGAAGTGCGTTGCGTGCCGTTTGGTCTGGAATTGATGCAATAATACCATTGAGCAGATCGAGATGTGCCGTCAAGTATGTCGTAGCATCCCATTCGACCCCTCCGATATATGGGGCCGCGGGAACGGGGGCCCGAGAGCCTGGGAAATGCCGCTTAGTGTAAGTCTTGGCGAGATTCTGCTTGCGCTCTGCTTCCTCTGCACCAGCTTGCGAGTATGAGCTGCTCGGCTGCGGAAGCGGCACAACATTGAGTTGATGCAGGAAGATCCAGAACACCTCTCGCGTCACATTTGTCACTTCGCGAGACCACAGCTTGTATGGCCGAGGAACGTGCATGCCCAGGACGAAGTCGACTGGTCCATCGTCCCCGGTCTTCTTGGGCTCTCCAAGATAGGTGAGCACTGTACGCGCGCGGGCCTCAAGCGCCGCTGGAGAGCTGTCCAATTCAGACGACAAGTATGTGAACAGCACATTGAAAATGATCGTTCGAGTGGTATACTCAGCTGGACCTTTCTTCTCCTCATCGAAGAGCATTGCGATTAGTGCTGGGAACAGGTCATCTGCAAACTTGTTGAGCTCAACCATAGCACGCTCTGTCGTACATAGCCCTTTCAGACAGAGCAGCGCCTCGTGCAACAGTTGGTCTTCGTGGTCTTCGCGCCATTCGATAGCCATCGTCCTTTTCAGCAGCTCAATGATCTCATGCATGCCGTCTTGCGCGATGAAGGTATCAACCCACGATACGGTTTCATTGCGTAGCAGGATCCTCAGCTTGTGCAATCGACCAACTTCGACCTTAGTCGGGTCCTGGTTCTGGCGCAGGTAGGTAATGTAATCGCCAGGAATGGCTGGTGCTGCGGTCTTGCGGCCGAAAGATCCAGTTGGGGTGGTTGGCGTGAGATCGGTTCGTGACGCATTGCTGCTCGGTATGATGATTGAAGTTGGACGACTGCGGCTTTGAGAGCGTGGCTTCTTTGCAGGTGAGCCACCTTCCTTCTGCTCTTTTTTGCCTCGTGAGAAGGTGAAGGTCCGACTTCTGGTCCTCGATCGCTTCGTAGCCTTCTCATCATCCTCATCCTTGAGTGGCACTTTTGTCTCCGTCGTGTTATGGGACTGGTTGACCTTCTCCAGACTCGTGATAGACCCGGGTGGACTATGGTTATCCGCCTTCCCAGCACCTTGATCCTGCCTGATGAAGTCCGCTTTGACTCTCAATGTCAGGCACCGCATCTTCTGTCTCATGGGCTCGGCTATGTTGCGAGCAGCGAGCACTGCTTCAAATTGTGCATCCACAGCCTTGGGATCGAGCGGCGCTTCGTCCTTGTCCTTGTCCTTCTCTTTGCTGGGAGATCTTTCGTGCGTCTTACCTTGCAACATCGCGACGGCCGCCATCACTCTGCCTCCCCTCTTCGTCAGGTTGAGCTTCTCTTTACCAGCTGGAAGCTCTGCGCTACCCCCACTTATCTTTCGATCTATGGCATTACCTGCCAGGATCCTGTCCCGCTCGCCCATGGTAACACTGTTCTGTGCCTTGTGCGGTCTTCTGTGTGCGTCTCCAGACTGTCGCCCTTCTATGCTGGACTTATCACCGCTCGCTCGCCTGCCAAAAGCGCTGAAAAAACTCTCGCCAGTTGAGGATTGGTGGCTCTGCGGCCGTGGCTTGGAAAGTGAAGGTCGCAGACTAGGCTCATCGAAGGAGCCATTGAAGTTTCTTTGCTTGCTCACATCGTACTCTTTCGGGGTATATCGATCGATTTCGGCAAGCATGTGATGCGAGGACTGCTTCCCTCGACTGCTGGGACGCGATCTCGACTCGGCAGAGCTGTTCCTGGAAGCCATCTGAGCCCAGATCGGCGTGGGCGGTGCCACGGGCTGCTGCAAGACCGGCGACGCGTTTTCCTTGTTCTTATCCTCACTGGCCATCTTACACAGATCTCTGCTGGAACGGTTCATCCTGGCAAAGACACCGGCCAAGTTGGAAGACGACTTGGACTTCTTGGGTTCGCTCTTTTTCTTGGACGGCGAGGAAGGCGGGGATTGCACATTGTTCTGGCGTTCTCCGAGCACTCCTCGATGGTCCAGAGAGGACGCCAGTGGCATTCTCTGCGTCTTGCCATCCTGGTTGGCGCTGGCAATGGTCGATTCGGGACTGACGGGGCGACTCTTAGACGACACCAGGGCGCGGAGGATGTTAGTTTTGGACGAGGCACCACGGCGATGGCCTGGTCGTTGCTGTTGCTTGACATCGGCCATGGCTAGTAGTCCAACGATACAGGCACTCAGCACACTGTTGATACCATGATGGAAAGAACTGTATCGAGGGTATACCGCTAAAGATGAAAAGAGAGTCTCTGGTGCTAGAACTATACTATGTACTATAGTCGCATTGCGGTTGGCATGGCAATGGAAGAGCGCCAAGAGCAGATAGAAGGATCTCCCCAAAAAAGCATCGGAGGTAATGCTCAATCGCCGACGATATCACCATGGGAGACGACGTCATCCAGGTTCTAACTTCCAATGTTCTAACCATGTAGCAGAGACATGTATAGGTACGCAATGATGGTCGGAATGGATATTCTCTTCGATATTCACCCACCAACCAAGTCAGATATCCACCACAATGGCTTCTCCCACAGCAGTCTTTCGAAAGAATGCCACCGCCCTCATCACCGGAGCTGCGAGCGGTGTTGGGCTCGCCGTGGCCAAGCTCTGTGCCTCACATTCCATGAACATCTATCTCGTGGACAACAACAAGGAAGCCCTCGTCTCAGCAAAAGAGAGCGTGAAGAGCAGCGGAACCGTCAACACCCATGTCCTAGACGTGGCCAACCTAGACGACTGGGCAACCCTCAGGGAGAAAGTGGAAGGGGAGGGCAAGAAACTCGATTTTCTCCATCTCAATGCCGGCATTGGCCTGAAGAGTGACTGGACCGACTCGGCATACTTTCACAAAATCTTTGATGTACCACCCCTCCCTTTTTGAGACGTCCGTAACAGTACTGACTTTCAATCGATGACACCAGGTGAACTTCTTCGGTGTGGTCAATGGCATCAATACATTCTTTCCGCATTTCGAAAACAACAGCTCCGACCAGAAAGCTATTATAGTGACGGGCTCAAAGCAAGGCATTACAAACCCACCAGGAAATCCAGCGTACAACGCTAGCAAGTCTGCAGTAAAAACCATTACTGAGCATCTCCACTTCGATCTCGCCAAGTCTTCGCCAAAGACTTCTGTTCATCTGCTCGTGCCAGGCTGGACATTTACCGGTTTGACAGGCAGCGGTCAGACCAAGACGAAGCCGGATGGTGCGTGGTCGCCTGAACAAGTGGCGGACTACCTGTACCAGAAGATGGGCGAAGAGAAGTTTTATGCCATCTGTCCCGATAATGATGTTGATTGGGAGACTGATCGCAAGCGGATGACCTGGACCATGGGAGATGTGGTATATGAGAGGAAGCCGCAGAGTAGGTGGCTGGATGAGTTCAAAGACGAGGCGAATGAGACGATGAATGCGATGCAGTTGGGTCAAGACCAGAAGGGAAGTTCATCTTGATTCACGATCGCGAGGCTGTGAAAAATGGGGTGTCCGCAGACTTCCATGGCTGGTGTTTCAAGTCCACTCAAGGTAGCTGAGGGGTCAATCCAACATCTAAGCGGCCTGTAACGAACTTCTGTCGTCTACTTCTGACCCGGGCTTTTCTGCGAACGCTTTGTGAGTACCCATTCCAGTCAAGCGAGCGACCTCTATCACTTGCACCTTCTTCTCCAGCCGGTCGTGTTCAGTGCATGCATCTCTATCCATGGCTTCGCTCAGCACTCGACCAAAGTTTCTCAAGCCCACGTGCGATATATGTGTCACAGCATTGCTTGCAGCGCGACATCGAACGTCGAATCCTCTCGGACTTCACTTCGACAGCTCTAGACCTGTGTCCAAAGACGCAGTGGTTTGGAGTCAAGCCCGATGTATGGAGATGGTCCACACTAGTCGTCTCATACTAACACTTCTGGCATGTCCTCAGCGTAGTTGCTGAGACTCTCTGAATTTGCATAGATGCAATCTTACCTGACTTTGTGCTCACTTGCCAGTGAAGCGAAGTGAAGCGAAGCGTGAATGAATGGATGCGGCTATGCCGTATTGACGCAGTGTGGTCGTCCAGTCCCCTTCGCATGCCTTGAATGGTTGAGTTGGGAGGCAAAAGGACCGCTTTTCACCTCACGCACAGCGCCCATGCTTCGAATGTGGGGTCGTGTCCATGCTGCAGAGGCAGCAAAGTCCCCCTCCCCATGTAAGGGTCCTAGTCTTGCATTATTCCAAGCTGAACAATCAGGGAGGCAGTGTGCAATGCCACATATCCTCGGGAATTCCAGAACCAGAGTCATCGCCTTCTACTGATCAATCAGATTTCACTCAGACATAGCATTTCTCACCAAACTGTTCACAAAACGAATGCGTACCTTCAAGTTGACTCGCCAATGCAGCAGCCTGCCACAACAATCTCATCAGCACTGCATCGTTTCGCACCAATCGAAGCACCCGGTGACTCACCTGCTGCACGCCCATACTTTGATGCAACATCCTCAGTACGCCAACGACCCATGTCCTGATCGGGCCTCCAGGCGGATCAGCAGCACCAGCAGCAAACAATGGAAACTGTGTTTGATACCCTCCCGACATTCTCACAAACGGCAAACCGACCCCATTCTCTTCCGCATGTCGAAAAGGGTTATGATTTCTCGAATTGAATCCCGATGAAGGCTGCTCCGCGATAAGTCCACTCGAATCCGGAGTATGATGGATAGGAAATTTGCGACTCAAGTGCTGAGGTATGACGGCTAAGATATTCAGCTGCAACTGCCTCACAGATCCAATGTAAAACTCAATCCGTTCGAGTTGTTCCCGATCGACCTTGTCATCAGAAGTCCGCAGACTAACTAGTGCTTTGCGTAGAACGTCGGTCAACATGATCCGGTAGCCCCAGTTCCCACAAAAGATCTGAGCGATGATGTAACTGTCAAATATATAGTAGTAGTCCGAGTATATCATCTGGCCTGTAGCACCGATGCAATGTGGTTTCCAATCTTCTGGTGCGTCTGCGAGGATCGACTCCAACTCCGCGTACAGTGCAAGCGCGTCATCGACAATCGCCTGAGCTTGAGATGGTGATGCTGGGTAATTACCAGGCAATAGTCGAGCGTTGAGGTCAGCGATTCGCAATCCGGCGAGGTGGAAGCGCCAGACACTCTCGGTGGGATCGGGAATGAACCTCTCTGCGACTTTCTGCATGGCGCGCACATGTGCCGGAATCGGGAGTCGTCGACTCAAACAGCTTAATATGAGATTTGTACACGTCTGGAGAAAGAGTCGACATCCTGTCTGCGTACTGAACTGCTTACTGCCGCGCAGTTGAAGTAGAGAAGCTGCCCCGTTGACGTGCTCCCTCCAGGAGTCCAGATTGCGCTGAAAGCCGGAGACGTTTTCGAATATGCTCAGAATCGTGATGGCTAGCAACGTGCTATCCCGTGTGCGCTCGATTGAGTTCTGTAGAGCATTGTTTGTCTTTTGTATGGCATTGACGTACTGCTTCTGAGCCTCTGCTTCGAGCGTCCGACTACGCCCGATGTGGCTGACAGCGCCAGCAGTCCCAAGTGCTTTTACAGCAGCCAGCAGACAGCCGTTGCCAACCTCGATGTCCCACTGATCTCTTTTGTCGTTGTACTTGTATACATAGTTGTCGAAGAAGTAGGCCAGAGCAAGCTCGTCCAGTCCTTTCAGAGAGTTCGCGGGCGATGCTCGAGGCGAAAAATATGAATTGGATCCACCACCATGGCAACTCAGCTCGACTGCAGAGTCCCGGGTTGACGATCTCGTGAGAAGCGCTGAAGGAACATCCTCCGCAAGGTCTGAAGCTCGCTCGCTCGGGCTAGCAATCGTCGTGGAAGCTGTAGATGGAGAAGGCGAGACTGCAGTGCCCTCTGCTGGGCGCCGAGTGCCCTTCTGCGCGTGGACTTTCTCGATCACGCGTTCGCTCTCATCGTGGAACATCAAGGAAGTGAGGTCTCTATAGCCTCCACAATCCCAGCCTGCCCTCTCACACCTCTCGCAGCCCCCCTCGCGTAGATCGCACTACAGCACGACTCGGTCAGCGAGGTAGCCAAATGCGGGAAACCCATGGACTACACGCCGTGATGGGTTCCACACGTCATGTGTGTTTCGGCAACACGTTCATGACACGCACCTTGATCTTCCGTCTCCTACATGTCTCACAGCCTTTGGACGGCCTTCCGCGAAAAGGCATCACCCGGACGGTCTGGGAGTCGATCTAGTCTGCTTCCGTCTCATAACATGGACATTGGTCGAAGCCGGATCGTCGGTGATGGCCCGGTAATGCGTAAGAGGCAGAGTTGCGCTCTGTTGGTCCTGGAGTTCAGCTGGTGTGCACTGTGCGTTTGCGGTAATCATTGCGGCTCGATACGGTTCAAGCTCGGGCTGAACATGGATGAGGGCAAAGTCAGCAAACCCAAAACAGCCTGCATTGCGACATACTAATAGCAGCTGACCACTCACCACTGGATGTCTAGCGATCCCTGTCGGTGGGGTAAAGCAGAGAGATCTGAAATGTACAAACGACGGTATATTCCGAGCGCGAGGATAAGGTAGAACTAGCATGAAGCTGAAAGAGAGTCAAAGAAGGTAAGGTCGTAGTGTAGAGCATGGCACAAATGCTTTCGTCAAGTCATTATACTCGGGTACGTCGTGATGGCCGAGCTTGGCATATCCTCGCGGAGACGGCGAATGTTTCCCTTCTTCGGCTTGTGTATATCTACCTAGGTAATATGCTGCTTTATGAGCTCCGATTCCCCATCGGCTCAAACGGAAATGCAATAGCCACAGCCGCCATCACCACATACAGAGTGGCGCAAATGTAGATTGGCACTGGGGTGGAAGTATCCGCATATCTGGAAGAACATGTCAGTAAATGCTCGAAGCCCATCCCTGAAATTGTGTCACCCACGTTGCGACCACGGCACTCATAATACCCATCAGTCTGTTGAAACCAATGGAGATGCCATTTCCTGTTCCACGATGCGCAGAGGGCAGGACTTCCGGAGTGTACGCGTACAATGTGCCATAGTAGATATTCTACAGTTCTCTGTCAGCCGCCACATCTCACAACACCGATGTTCGCAGTGGAAGCACTGCAAGCAGGGTCCTCAGACATGGTACAATGGGATGACCTTTCGTCACTCCGAATGGCATCTCAAAGCATCACCCAAAGTCTCGTAACTTCTGGTCTATACTGCTGGTCGGCGCCGCATAGCCATGGTTCGCCACCCGCACATGAACAACGCCAATACGGAAGTGGTGTATTGATTGTGAAGAGCTGCGGACATATAGCTGTCCCATTCCACTCTGATTTCTCACCCTACATGAAAAGACAGCGGAAAGAAAGGAGGGACTTACCAAGCAGAAACTGATGGCGCAGGTGAATCCTACAATGGATTAGTGAAAGGTTGTACCATTCCGTATCTTTATATCCTTACCAAAATTTTGCGCGTTCGTCTTGACCTGAGTGTACGAGAAGAAGAAGGCCATTGTGACCAAAGCTCCAATGACCTGTGAAGGTGATCAGTTGGGCACGAATGTCATACTCAACCACATCATACCATTGTTCCACGTCGTCCCCAAAAGATGCGGGATCTGCACATATAGCCAGCCAGAATTGGGCTCGGAATACTGCACAGATTGGCGATAGCGTAATTACGCCAGACTTCGTTCGGAGACAAGCCTCCAAGCTGAGCTCCTCGAGTTTTCAAATAGACCCTGCAGAAGTCAGCATGTCTGAGCACAATGAACAGATGTGTGTGAAGGGACGCACGGCAGGAATACATTGAACAGCGGATATGCCAGCCCGATGAGAAGCCAGGAGAACCAGATCAAGCTTGTCGATAGAGCCAGCTTCTTGGTGGAGAACAGGCCTGTAAGATGGACTCCCACCTCGCCAAAGGAAAACTTTGACTTCGCGTGTGCTGCTCCCGAACCGCGTCTGAGATAGCTCCCAGTTACTCCACAAGCCTGAAAGTCTTCAATGGTGAGGCTGCATGGCCTGTTGTACTTCTTGGCAATGAATTGAAGGGTGTCCACGACCTCAGCATCTCTGCCTTCGCCAACCAGATATTTGGGAGTTTCACGTAACCTGATGACTGTGATTCGGAGTATAGACAATATGAATATCAGTGCTCCATTTGTGAACCACATGTATCTCCACTGTAAATGTAGTCAGTCATGCATTTCTTCGACAGCGCGTCTCATGTTCCTTGCAACGTACGCCAGGGTTTGTGTCCCAGTTACAGGGCACACCAGTTTCAACTGGATCTCCAGGACAGCTGAAATTTGGGATGAAAGCCCACGCAAATAAGCCGGCTATCAGCTGTCCAAGTCCCCACCACGCCGCCATCAGCGTAAGCAGCCATTGGTCCTTCGAAGGCAAGTACTCCAAAAATACAGCTGTGTCCAGGACGAGATTCCCTCCCGCTCCGAAGGCTGCAAGGGAAACAAATAGTCCAAGGACAATCCAGTTTGGCGAAGCACCTGCCACGATGCAGAACACGCTCGAGATCAGCAAGCTGACGTTGAAGGCATACTTCCTGCCTATGACATCTGCAGACAGGCCCCAGAAGAGCGCGCCTACCAACATGCCGACATAGGACGCAACAGTCAAGCCGTAGTCCCAGCCAGGTTTGAACTCGTAGGCAGCTTGTCCTGCGACAATGCTTTGAATCAAGAGAATCAGGGAGTCTACTGCGTATCCAAAACCATTCAACACAAAGAGCTTCCACTGATAGCCCGTCATGCCAATCTCGTCAATAGCATTGTTGACTAGGTGCATCTTCTTGTTGAGCACAGGATCCACATCCTCGAGCGCGAGCAGATCGCCCTTATCAAGACCGTAATCATCTTCGCGTATTTCCGTTGTAGTCTCGTAGGCGGGCGAACCGTTTGAATCGTGCGAATCGAGGATGCGGCCCTTGGCCTTATCGTCGCCATATCTCGTGGTCCCTGCCATATTGCGAGTTGCGTCGGAGTAAGAGGAAGTCTCAGCCAGCTCGATGCTGTCTCTGCTCGAGCGGGCGAGAAGGCGTTCGGACTCCAGGGTGGGAGGAGGAGGAGGAGGATGGCGAAGAGGTAAAAAATGAGAAAGCTATGGTTACAAGACTGCAGCAACTGTGGCGGCCTGCATGCCAATTAAGTGGTTGCAGTGTGACATAGGCGAAACTAAGTCCTCGAAGAAGAAATGCGCCACCAACCTTGGACGGCCCACGTGGGTGGTAGGTAGGTAAGGTAGGTATGGATGTGCTTTCGCTTGCTTCCAGGCTGTTGCCGGAAGGTGTCTACAGCTCTCGTTTCAGAGCTGACCCTCTGTCGTCTCATTGTTCGAGCGCCAGCCTTCGTACCACGGCGCTGTCCACCTGTCCGCCCGCCCGCCCGCCTGCCTGCCTGCCTACATGTCTGATCGTTTGCCTGCCTGGGGTGTTAGGCGCGATGGCTCTTGCGACGGGGAGAAAAGGCGCGGGTGCGAGCAGCTACATGTCGTCTGCTGGTCAACAGGCCGAGTGCTTGAATCATTGCCGAGGATCAATCAAAAGGAATGGCGTTGCATCGTGAAGGATGCAGGGCACGCCAAAAGAGTGGAGAGCTGGGTTTGCGGTATAGAACAGCCGACATTTTTGGGTTCTGTTCAAAGTGTTGTCCAATGAGGCCGCGAATACAAAGATGTGTTCAGCAAAATTTTGCTTATCTCAGCGGTCTGACAATCTTCGCGCCCGGAAAAGGACTACCGCCTAAGCCATCAATTCACAGATTTGGCGGGAAAAATAACTTGGATAGTAAGGTAGTGAAGGCGGCACAGTGATGCCCTTAAGAACATGTATGTACATGTAGGTAGGTGGTTACAGTTACAATGTACCACGGCAGCTCCCACCATCATTGCAACTTCATCTCCTGGACCCCGTTGCCACGCAAGACCTTCTCGACGTGTCTGCAAGAGAAGCACGGTTTGTTGTCTTCGTATCCACTGTCACGCGTCATGTCTGCTATTTCAATGCTGAGTGGAGGTATTGAACGCCGGGGAAATGGTATGCAAATGCAGCCATAACGAAAACGCGCACAAGAAAGAAATAAGAATCGAGCAACAATGTCGCCGGTCAATACCCAACAAGAGATGCTCTCTCCATATGTACAAGGCCCCTCGTGAGCATGTACGACAATGGTCGCCCATCCCGTGCTTGATATCCATAGTCGTGGTCCTTTCCAATGATCGCAAACCGTTTTTTTTGGCTGTGCTCCTTGTACCCTGCAAAGGATCTGTTGTAAGGTACGAGGATGTAGCGAGCGAAGAAAACCCGAGGCAGCATTTGCAGATGCTCCAGGAATCATGGCCCACAATGCTTCGGGAATGAAGGTGAGCGCCAGCGCGGCTATGTCTGCAATGAGCTATACGTGCTGAGGGCGAGCGCCACCACCGGCTGCAACAGTCGCTGGCGTGCTCGCAGGTGCTGGTGGCGGATAGTACTCCTGCTGATATTGGTCATCGACGTAGTCATCTTCGGCGTAGTCTTCGTCGTCATAGTATTCTTCGTCGTCGGGAGGCGGCAAGCTTGGATCATAGTTCTGCGGATGAGCAGGTGGTGCCGGAGCCGCAGCATTGTTTGCAGTATTGTTCTTGCTCTTTCCTGCGCCTTTCTTGTTCTTGCGTCCCTTCATTTTAGCCTTCTCTAACAATCTCCGCTTCTCTTCAGCCTTCTTGCGTTCCTTGCGGTCTTTGATCTCATATGCACGGATCAAAGCATAAGGAGGTACACCATAAATGTCTTCGTACTCGCAGAACTCGCAGATCCACATGTCATCGTGCTTCGGCCGGTGATGATAGTTTTGATACTGTTGGTTCTTCTTCCGCTGCGCTGCTTGCATCGCGTATTCCTTTGTTGGATTTCGACGAGGTCTGGGCTTGGGCGGCGCGGCTTGCTGTTGCTGGGGATGACCTGCAGATGGAGCATGGTTTGCGGGCGGTGGGGGAGGGCGGTTGGCATTGACTGGAGGGTGCTGCCCTCGTAACGGTGGTGAAGTCTGTGTGCCGTGCGCGTGCTGTGGCATCGATCGTGCTGGCGTGGGCGTGCTGGCGACATACTGGTCGACCATTTTTGTAGCCGAGTCGGACTCGCATGTGAACGTGAACTGTGAGTCGGGGGCTGATAAGTTGATGTCGATGCTGGTAGTAGATGAAAGCAAGCTCACGTTCTCTCGACCCTTGGTTGCTGGTGTCAACGGCCCTTGTTCGGCAGCAGTTTTGATGGCCTGGGAGATGATCCCACCGGTGTTTTCTATGCCGGGGATCGTTACGTCAGCCATGTCTAGTCAATCAAAGAAATATATATTCATTAGGCGAAATTTACCTTCTCCATTTCTCACATCGCTGGCACGTGGCGAAGAGCGCGAGTTGTAGCCATTGACAGTATTGATCGTGCTGCTTCCCAGCGGTCTTCGGTGTCTGCCATCTTGCCTGCCATATCGTCCTCGCCCTGCACCGCTGATTCCAGTGCCTGAGCCAGCAGTAGACGGAGCCACGTGTGGATCGTAGTATTGCTGCTGTGCGTGCTGTATTCCATTTGCTCCATCCTCATCAATCTCGGGATAAGAGCTGCTTATCCCCATGTTCGCCATTTCCGCGCTCAACTGACTCTGATGCATGCTCGAAGCTGATGACAGCGGAATCTTTCGCTTCTTCTTGTTGCTGGTGTTCTCGAAACTTTCGTATCCGTCGCCTGAGGATGCTGTTGAGCCTGGGGGCGGTGGTTTATTCGCAGCACGCGAAGCCTCTACTAGTCGTCTCTGCAAAGAGTCTGGTTTCAGTCCACTCCCATTCGTCATCGGAGCAGTAGCATAACGGTAGTCCGGATGGTCAAACTCCACTTCGTCGTCGCCGCTGTCCCCATCGTGCCCACAAGTGCAGTGATCATGGTGCACGGCATGCTGGCGGTGATGGTGGTCATGTTCATGTTCATGGTCATGCTCCTCGTGCTCGTGGTCATGCTCATGGAGGTGGTGATGATGGTGAACGTCGCCGTTCGTCAGCCGTGGCTGCTGCGCCGGCGTACCGGTCTCCTGCACGCTGAAACTCAGGGTGGGCGAGATTGGCGGTGGACTCGGTGGGAACACCAGAGATGACACCTGTTCCGGCGACAGTTTGGCTCGCAGTCGGCTCTTCGGGAGAGGTCGAATGGCGCGGTCGGGATAGATGGATGATGCTGTATCAGGAAATCTCCCTGGCGAGAGGGACTGGGATCGATGATAGCTATGCGTAGCCAATTCTGTCCGGCGTGTTAGCACAGGCCTACCAGAAGAGCCCTGGCCACAGCATAGGCGCCATAAGAGCGCCCATGACAGTGCTCATCGTGGCAACCAGTGCTTTTATTGCCCGTATGCGCAGCATTCCCGAAACCTCGAGTCCGCCATGTTCATATGTATCTCGCCGAATGGTCCTTGCCACGTCTTCTCGCAGTCCAAGCTGTGACGCACACCCAGCGCAGCTTGGTTGTCCCAGACTTACCAGAAGTCGTAGCCATATTCCATCTGCTTCCTCGTCGCTATTGGATATCTCGAAGAGAGTTGCTCCCAGTGACCCCTCTTCTATTGCACACGAGCGGCGGTTTGAGTTGGCGCTGATATGCGTGGTTAGCACCTTGGCGGATTCGAGAGGCGAGCAGCCAGCCTGTGCTGCGGACAAGTCTTATGCATACAGAGTATTCTGGGCGTCGGTATACTAATGAAGTGTATTGTTCAGTGTATGGCGCAGCGAAGTGGTGGTCATAGAATACTTTGGAACTACTCGGGAGTAGAACTAACAGAAACAAGGTAGCGAAGTGTCTCCACACTTGAAACCTCAGGTGTGTCCGTCCGTGTCTTCCTCTCCCTCCCCTCTCTCACATTCCCATCACGTTACTCGACCACGTACGTGCCCACCGCCATTTGAAGAACTTGTAGACGAATGGAGCGCACAAGGCAATTGCGCCTCGAGCTTGAGGCTGGCGAGAAGAGACCAGACCACACGTGGCCACGTGGCCAGGCAGCTCTCAATGCGAAGAACATAGCTGGGATGACTTGAGACAACGGACTATATGCAGTGAACAAGGCCGACACCTGCGAGTGTGGCGGTAGGGACTCATATCTGATGGCTCCATATCTCAGGTAGGCATAGCTTGTGCCTCACTGACAGTCACACAGGAGCATGTCAGTATATTCTGACGCCTTCTCCGGGCGTAGTGCAACACCTTTGCTGCGCTACCAGAATGTACCAACGGCTTGGTTCACCGGACCGCACAGCAACCACTACGATTCCTAGTCCTTGGCCTCAACCCTCGGACTCTGGGATGCCCTCAGATGCGTTGTACCCGCTGTCGGCAGTCTTGCCATTCTCAGCGTCTGATCTCGGGTCAGCTCGGCAGTACTCAGGTAGAGATTTATGCCTTACCTTGCAGACTCTTTGGCAGCGCATCCTGCCACTTCAGCTTCATCAGCGTCCGCGCGGTCAGCATATCAGGATCCAGCCTAGCCTGGCGAAACAGCGTACAGTAGGCCCGCGCTCCTCCTGTGCCCTTGAGATCTTCGATAAACGACTCATAGCAAGCCATGGCCCATGTCAAACTTGCCACTCGATTTTCAGCTTCGACCATCAGCCAAGCTGCGATGTATAGCTGAGTGGTGGCGAGAGCCCATTCGTCGCAGACGATAGCAGCACGGGCGCGGGCGAAGCCTTCACGAAGTTGGTTCATGATCTGAATCATGTCTGGCATCTCACGCGAGTCTGAGCATGTGAAAGCTGTGGCACTGAGCTCTTGCAGCTCCTGTGGGAAAAGAGAGTGACTGCGAATGTGAAGTGGAAGATCGTGGTAGATCACGCCGAGTTCCTTGTAGAGTTTGGTAAGGCCGTCGAATGAAGTGGAGTAGAAAAGAAGAACGTGCTCGAGTTGGGCTTTGCTGTGGGGACCTGGCTCAAATAAAGGAGTGCTTTGACAAGAAGCCGCTGAGATTCCCATGTCTGATGTGGCGCTGTGGTGAATGTCTTGCAATGAGGGCTATATAATCGCTGGGTTGAGAGTTATTGTTGGTATTTCGCTCTGACGGACGTGACGATGTGTTTCCGCTGTGCTGTTGAATGGCAAAGGTTCTCAATTCGCCAGTGGGGATGCCTTGACCTTTATATGGCACTCTGAGACTTTGCTAGGTGTCCGGAGCAATGTGACACAGGACGAGAGAGACAATAGCGTCGGCACCGAGACATGTGCGTGTGCATAAGGCACGGCCCGCACGTCACCAGTGCAAGTGAAGGCAGCAAGGCAGGCGTGTGCACGAGGTTCGGAGCAGCGTTTGCACTCGGGTAACTGCAACCTATCTATACCACGAGACATTAGTAGGGCTCTGTTGTAGCCTTCCACGATCATCATGCTGACGGCAAGCTGCAGCATTATCTCGTTAGGAAAAGACACAGCCGAAGTACCACTTTCACCTCCAAAACGTAGTGTCAATACAATAGCATACATCGGAATGTCCAACAGCCTTTCGTCCTCGTGATCCGGTGTCATCGCATTAGCTGCGCTGCACGCTTGACTTTCGTCCTCACTTTGACTCAGTTTCACTTGCAGCGTGTCGATTGGAGATCACCTTCCGGCTGGGACCTAGTGATTCCGGGAGAATTGAAGGACTACGTATCAGTGTTCAGCTAATTTACTGATCAATACTGAAGAGGATGCAGATGAACACAGGTTTTAGGTACATGTACATGTAGGTCGGCTTGGCTTCGGTTCTGCCAAATAATAGGTACAATTGCTTCATTACGGCAAGTGCGTTCAGATACACAAGTCGGTCACACATTGGCCGCATCTAATCACTAGCCTGAGTCAACTTACAACACCGGCCAGAATAACCATATCAGTCGAGCGCTCGGCGGGAAGAAGCATCCCCAGGGGCGAGGAAGTGAGCAGACAACAGTGAAAGCAAAGCTGCAAAATTATGTTGGAATATGAATCGTAAAATGCTTCTCGGATTTCTCAGCGTGGTCAACACTGTCCGGGCAGATAAGTGAAGCCGAAAACTTTGGCGGACGACGAGGAAAGCAAGTAAGCTGTAGGTGGGAGCTCGCGAGATACAGTACTGGCCTGGTTCCGCAGCATCGCTGTGAACAGCATTGAGTCTAGTCCTGATGGAATTGAGACACCAGAATGGACTGGCATAGCACGATGAGGGTACTTCATCATTTCCAAGTCACCTATGCAAGCCGTGATGGTCACAATCGGCAAGACGAATGATATGGCTAGAGCGTCGTCGAGACTAGGCGACTCAACATCACTGATGCCAGACACTCATCAATCATGCTTCCAAACGTCAAGAAGATTCTCAATACGCAATGGAAATCCCCACAATGGCCTTGCCTTCATTGATACAACTCTATACCTTGATACATCACTCATCGTTCGGGCTCAGAACCGGCAGTCCCAATATCTGCAGCGCACCGGTCAAACTGCCATCACTCATATTCAAAGCTCTGACAGCGTCCAGCTTCCGCACTCCCTTTCCAAGCAATGTATCTATCAATGCCGGCCACGGAGTCGACCCTGCATCCACCACCAACGAAGCGTGCGCGGTCCCAGCACTACCAGAGACGTTCTGTGCGATCGCTCCAACCCATTGCCAGGGATTGGTAAAGCCGTCTTGGGTGCCAGCATCCCAGTACTCCCAACCTACAACAGAACTAAAGTTCGCATACTTGGCCTTCAAATTCACGATCGTCTTTTGGTAAGTACTGATGTTACACCAACCGCTGCCACCGTCATTGGGAGCAGCTAAAACACCCATGACAACGCGAGATGCAGAATAGCCATTACTTACGATAGCGTGGTAGCCGTTCGCTGTCGAAGCATCTCCCCAGCCATTATAGAACTGGGCATTATACCAATTGACGAGCTTGCCATCGGCCTTATCCCAAGCAGTAGCCTGTGTGTCAAGGGTCTTATAACTGAAGCCGCCGAGGCCAACAGGAAGCGGCTGGAGTTCCGAGGCCACAGGGGCCAAGGTGAGAATGAATTTCCTGCCAAAGTCGGCGTGGAGACGCTGAAGGATTACCAGAGGACACGTATACGCTACTTGTTCTTCAATGTCCAAATCTATCCCGTCCACATGGTGATATCTCAGCGTATCGCGTAGCGGTATGTAGTAAGCATCGTTCTCGCCCGTGTGTCAGCTTGGCGGGGCGTGGTCAATCAAGCCTGTGTAAGACAAAAAGAATAGTACAGAAAAGAATAGTACAGAAATGAATAGTACAGAAATGAATAGTACAGAAATGAATAGTACAGAAATGAATAGTACAGAAATGAATAGTACAGAAATGAATAGTACAGAAATGAATAGTACAGAAATGAATAGTACAGAAATGAATAGTACAGAAATGAATAGTACAGAAATCAATAGTACAGAAATCAATAGTACAGAAATCAATAGTACAGAAATAAATAGTATAGAAATGAATAGTACAGAAATAAATAGTACAGAAATCAATAGTACAGAAATTAATAGTACAGAAATCAATAGTACAGAAATTAATAGTACAGAAATCAATAGTACAGAAAATTATAGTACAGAAAAGCATAGTACTGAAAAGAAAAGAAACTCACAAGACTTCCATTTGGCCCACTACAGAGCCTAGGATACGAACCTGGCGCTGCACCTCCCATCATCATCATAACCTTCACTCCAGCTGCCTGGAGCTGGGCCGCTTCTTGCCATATCGTCAAGTACACCGTACTGTTGGGGTTATCATCATTAAGTCTAACATCTCCAGGTGCTGCATTGATGTGCAATGCGCTCAGATAGATATGTGTAATGGTCGTCTTCTGCTGCTGCTGCTGCTGTTGTAGAAGTGGTAGCAAAGTGAGCTTGCCACCGGTTGTGGTTCTGAATGTTTGCACGTAGACGGCATTTTTAGGGGTGTGGTATGGGTCTGCTCGCTGCTCGATCAGGGAACTTGATGATTCTGTTGACTTTGCTACTGTCGTCAGGCTGAGGAGACGGAGCCATATTGCGTATACTCGCATGGTGGGTTACTCTGTAGGGTTGCTGGTGAAGAGAATAGCCTAAGAGGTAGGATAATTCGATAGTCTGTACTTCTTATGGTGATCTTGACCACCAAATGGGTTCACACCTGCCCCTTATTCACCTATCTATGCTTACAATATCCAATGCGATATCTAGTTGAGCAAACTTTCCGATTCGATCATGACTCCAAGATCGTATTCAAGACATAGCTGCTGCAGTATTATTAGTAGTGAATGAAATGATTCACAGTGGCGTACTGATAGAATGATCGCCGTGCTGCAGATACGGCTTGCAGACCACCTATTTCGAAAAGGAAAAGGGAAAGCTGCATGTCTGCTCGCCAACGAAGGGAAATGTCGATCTTGCTCATAGAGGGTAGAGGACTTGAATGGGACAAGGTTGCCAGTTGGTTGAATGCAGTACTAAACGGCGAGTACCGCATGATCCAACAGCTCCCACCTTCTATACATTAACAGAGCGTGGGAGCTTGTGCGACTTGCATGTCCAAGGTACGACAACCTTGGCAAGGTTGTGTAAGGGGGTCACAACCATTTAGTTGATGCCTTGCTTGACCTGTCTACGTCTGTGACACTGGAACGTCTCTTGGGTAGCCGATCGGTCGACTCGGCCATGATCCAGTGGTATCTCGATTCGATGTATTTGATGGAGTAAAATAGAAGGAAACAGAGGAGATGAGTGCTCACCTCACTATAGAACT
>KZ104963.1:0-26769 GCA_000504405.2 Mycosphaerella sp. Ston1 | reverse complement strand
TCAACCACAAGGTGTACCGCATCGGCAAGGGCTCCGATATTGGCAACGCCACTACAGACTTTGACCACAGCAAGAAGCAGATCACACCGTACGTTATTTCCTCTTCACCGTTGATCATTTGATGTTTGTACTAACACAATCTAGTATGGGTGGCTTTGTTCGCTACGGTGAGGTCAAGAACGACTTCGTGCTCCTCAAGGGCTCTGTTCCAGGTGTCAAGAAGCGTGTCATGACCCTCCGCAAGTCCATGTTCATCCACACCTCCCGTCGTGCACTCGAGAAGGTCGAGCTCAAATGGATCGATACCTCATCCAAGTTCGGACACGGTGCATACCAGACTGCTTCCGAGAAGAAGCAATTCATCGGTACACTCAAGAAGGACTTGGTTGCTGCAGCATAATCGTCTATTAGCGTCACGAAAAAGGATGGTATTGGCGTTCTTACGGTCCTGTCAGAGCTCGGCGAAGGCTCACAGGACTGTATCGGCTTGCAGGATAGTTTGTTCAAATGATACCAAAACAACGTTCTGCCTGCTGCTCACATTTTCCTTTCTATTCCCCTTGACTCGTACATCTCCATCAGTTGTCGCTGTCAGTTGTCAGGCCTATGTGAAAGTGAGGCGTGGCCATCGTTTCACCAGTGAATTCACCTTCAGTGAATGAGTATGCCGAGATGGCAAGACAATCAATCTATTGCATCGGGTAATTGCATCAGGTAGCCATACAATGGGCCCTTGGTGTGCTTCACCGGTCGGCGGCATCGCAGAGTGAATGACATCCCTAGGCGTAGCATGGACAAAGGTAGCTTATCTTTTCTTCAGATTGCAATGCCAGCTTCCAGCTCTGACCACTACTATGTGTCACACATCGAGACTTCGTCCAATCACCAGACACTAGTATTTGTGAGCAGACGACAGACAACACGGTCTGACGCCAAAACTACCCTCACCACCAAATATCGCCATGTCAACCTCGCCGAGGCTCGAGCCCTGCCTAGAGTCCATGAAAGACTATCTCCTCCGCTACCTGACCCTCCATCGCCCAGGGCCCCTCCCGCAATACCTCGTCGTCTGCGCCGGACATCCAAGCCCAAAAGTACTAGTCAGCATCGTCAGTAAAGAGCAATTCGAGCGCCTCAACCGCGAAAACGACCAAGTCATGTTCGACGATGACTACGAGGTGGACTTGTACTGGACTGCTCAAGGTAAGAAGGAAGAGGAGAAAACGCCACCGAAGAATGAATCCAAGGAGGCGAGAGAGAAGAGAGAGCGAGAAGAGAAGATGACGAAGCGCATCCTTGAGTATGATGCTCTCAGTCGACCGAAGCCCAAGCAGACTTTGAATTATAACGGCGTTGATTATGAAATCATCCTTAAGGATAGTCCGGTGGGTGAGGAGTGTTGGTGTGATGAGGACAAGTTCTGCGGGTTATTCAAGGTGGATGGCACGCGTATCTTGATGAAGGAGGATGGGACTTGTGTTGCGGAGGAAAACGTCGTTGCGAGGGACGATGTGTTGTTTTTTGATCTGATCGCTGTTGCGAATGAGAAGGCTGCCGCGAACGCTCTGCGGGAGGAGGAGGAGGCTAAGGAGGCAAAGCGTAAGGAGGTACGTTGAGTATTTCGAGCCCTTCGTCACCATTCGTACTAACTTTCTCAATGCAGGCGAGAAAATTGAAGAGAGACAGGCAGAAAGCCACGAAGAAGGCCGCAGAGGAGGCTGCGCGCGAGGCCGAGGAGCGTTGAGGTAGTATGACGCCTTAAACAGCTGATATGAACACTGGAGTCTTGATTCTCTCTCGTATCGTGGTCCCGTCGCGAGCGACCTCGCTCAATCCACAATCCGAGCGAGCATATGCCCCGAGATGGGAGACAATACAGTCCTATGATCTTTTCTCGTGCACGACGGTTCTAGTGAGTTGTGGAGACCATGTGACTCGCATGCCTCCTTTCCAGTCTTAGTCGTACGCCATGCCACTTGAGATACAAGTGGTCTGGCAAGAGAAGCTGCTTCCGATATGGAGATGAATAATCATTCATCGCACTCTCCACTTCTGCAGTCTGTTCGTCTCGAAGACGACGAGATAGAGAGAGAGCTGCAAGAGTTCCAACTCAAAGATGACGAGACAGAGAGAGCGTTGCAAGAGTCTGATATGCCACGCCATTCGTGAGCCATTCAGCAGCAGGCGGGAGGTGCTTGGGTGTAGGAAACCATCGCTTCATGCTTCCTCACCATCGTCCAGCAACACTGTTTACAGACAGCCAGGGCTGGCAGAGGCCTGGCCGAGGACTGACAGAAGCATCAAGCCGCGTTTTTACACTCATTTGCCTCCCTCAACCACGAAATATTTCCCAACCTTCTTACTTGCACTACCAAGCACATCCCATTTCGCTTCTGAGATACCCTCCCTCCTTCTTCGCACCCTCTGATGATGCTTGCCTCTGATCTCCTCCTTTCCAAGTGCATGTCTTAGTGCCTCCAGCCCCAATTCTGCCTCTGTGTGTCCCTGGGCTGTCTCATCCCTCAGGCCCCTCAATGGTTCTACCCCAATAGTTTCCACATTCTGTACATCTCGTGCAAAGTGCAACTGTGAGGAGAGTGTAGAGAGCATTTGTCGTTCTTCTGCTTCATCCTTTGGTGGAGGGAGAGCGGAAAGCCGTAAAAGGTGACGAAGCTGTTTGGAGGTGACTTGCGCCGAGGGGCCACTATTGGTGGGAAGCAGGGAAGATACAGACCAAGTTGGTGTTGCGAGGAGCTGTTCTATGTCAAGCGCGGGCTTGTGACTGTAGGATCGGACCCTACTACCAGGCCCTAGTATGGCGATACGCAGGCAGCTCCTGAGCGCCTGCATGTTTGCGCTGAACACACACGTGCCGGTTCAAGTGCTCAGGCTGTGTTGACGATACGGTACAGTATATATGTATGTCATGAGGAACATGTGAGATGGTGAAGTCACGTAGGGCTTGCGTGGCTTGGCGTTGACGATCGAGCTCTCACCTCAAGCTTCTGGCGATGGCTTCCAGGTTGCCTCCCTCATAGACCACCCAGCACTGCGACAACAGTCCAGCACCTGTCACGACTACACCGCGTGCACCCAATTGCCCCGCGCGCCTTTGTCTCCCACCACCACCACCACACCACGGTCGCTCGCTCTTCAACACTCCTCGCCTACCTCTGATAGGACATCACCCATTGTACTCCGCCGTCTCATCGTTCGCAGCCATGGCCAAGGGCGAGGACCTCGATCCTCGCATGATGCGGGTGACGCCGCGTGTGCGCTACAACACCATCGGTGGCATCAACGGCCCGCTGGTCATGCTGGAGAATGTACGAACCTGACAGCCTGTCCAGAAGAGCAGCACATTGAAGAGGCGAGCACTAAGTGTTGGCAATACAGGTCAAATTTCCACGATACAACGAGATTGTCTCTTTGACTCTTCCAGATGGTACGGAGAGGTCAGGGCAGGTGCTCGAAGCAAAGGGTATGTCTTGATGTGGCAGGCGAAGGATATACATGGTCGCATGAGCAGCTGATATCTTGTCTGCAGGCAACCGTGCTGTTGTTCAGGTATTCGAGGGCACGTCAGGAATCGATGTCAAGAAGGTGCGCAGTGAACAGATCGAGAAAGCAGTGGCCGCAATGGCGAGACTAACATAGCCCAGACGAAAGTCGAGTTCACAGGTCACAGCTTGAAGCTCGGAGTGTCAGAAGACATGTTGGGTCGCGTCTTTGATGGATCCGGACGAGCAATCGACAAGGGACCAAAAGTCCTGGCTGAGGATTACCTGGACATCAACGGGTCTCCTATCAACCCATTTTCTCGAGTCTACCCCGAGGAGATGATCTCCACGGGTATCTCTGCCATTGACACCATGAACTCGGTCGCCCGTGGCCAGAAGATCCCCATCTTCTCTGCATCTGGTCTCCCTCACAACGAAATCGCCGCACAAATCTGTAGGCAGGCAGGTCTGGTCAATCAAGGAAAGCCTACCAAGGGTGTTCACGATGACCACGATGACAACTTCTCGATTGTCTTCGGTGCCATGGGTGTCAACTTGGAGACCGCGCGATTCTTCACAAAGGATTTCGAAGAGAACGGCAGTATGGAGCGTGTCACACTTTTCCTCAACTTGGCCAACGACCCCACGATTGAGCGCATCATCACTCCTCGTCTCGCACTTACTACCGCAGAGTACTATGCCTATCAATTGGAGAAGCACGTTCTGGTCATCCTGACAGATCTGACATCGTACTGCGATGCTCTTCGTGAAGTTTCGGCAGCACGAGAGGAAGTCCCGGGCCGACGTGGTTACCCAGGTTATATGTATACTGATTTGTCCACAATTTACGAACGTGCTGGCCGTGTCGCTGGGCGAAATGGCTCCATTACTCAGATTCCGATCTTGACTATGCCTAACGACGGTAAGCACGCCCGAACACCACGCACTTACTCTGCCAGCAGCTAACGGGTACTCCCATAGATATCACACATCCAATTCCCGACTTGACTGGTTATATCACGGAAGGCCAGATCTTCGTTGATCGTCAACTGGACAACAAGGGTGTCTACCCTCCCATTAATGTCCTTCCCTCTCTATCGCGTCTGATGAAATCCGCCATCGGTGAAGGTCACACTCGCAAGGATCACTCGGACGTTTCCAACCAGCTCTACGCCAAATATGCCATTGGTCGTGATGCCGCATCCATGAAAGCCGTCGTTGGTGAGGAGGCGCTTTCCAACGAAGACAAGCTATCTCTGGAATTCCTGGAGAAGTTTGAGAAGACGTACATTTCACAGGGCATGTACGAGAAGAGATCGATCTTCGATGGTCTTGACAAGGCTTGGGAGTTGTTGAGAATTTACCCCAAGGAGTTGTTGAACAGAATTCCTAAGAAAGTGTTGGATGAATACTATCAAAGGTCGAGCAAAAAGGAAGGTAGCAAGGACACAAGGGATAATGGAGAGGAGAACGGCGAAGAGTCTGAGCAACAGCAAAATGGTGGCACTGATAATTTGATCGATGCATAAGGTAGCCAACAACCAGGGGGAGAGTGTGAAGCTGCAGTGCACAGGATGAAATGTTTTGTAACTACCACCAGGCAGCACGAGGAAGCGAGCGAGCATGCATACACACAATGATCAATCTGCCGGCAAGCAGCAATTGCGAATGCAGACCGTAGACGACCTTCTCCCGCGTCCACCTACACAGGTAGAGTACAGATGAAAGAGTGATAGGCCAGTGCAATAGCAGAGAAGTTGCTCGGGATGGATGAAGAAAATGCGAATCCCTGTAACACAACGAAGGTCAGCTTCGAGTTCACGTCCACAAGAGCCAAAGTATCATGTATAGAGTGATTTGTGCTGGTTGGTTTGGGTCAGACATCCAAGGAAGATTGCGCCCTCATTTACCCCCGATAGGTTCGTGGTGGGGGATAGAGTGAAAACTGCGAATGTGGTATGTGTTTCATCATCCGGCTGGTGGTGGAGATAGGCGGTGAATGTGATGGTACGGACCGTGAGAGGATGTTTTCTTCATGGCGGCCGACCCACTCGCGCAGCGGCAGTGCAGGCGCGTTGTCGAGGGAGAGGGAATCTGGAGACGCCTCTCAAATTAGCAGCTGCGGCAAGGATTCTGTGGAAGCTAAATGTGAGGAGTGTGTTGAGATGTCAGACAAGAGTTACTGGCAAGTATACATCCAGCCGGCGAAGGCGGACGAGAAGTCAAGATTTCTTCAAGGGCGACTCAGTTGGGAAAAGAAGACATGAATTTCGGTTGTCATCTTTCAAATGCGGAATATTGGATGATGGCGGAAGAGGCGGGGCAGATATACGTACGGCATGAGAAGGTATTGATCAGAGCTGTAGGTTGAGAGCTGTATGTTTCGGTGGATGGTGTCGTGGTGTTGTTGGTGAAGCTCTCTGAAAATAAATTTAGTGAGCAAAATAAAGACGGCCTCGGGCTCTGACGGGCCGCGCCCGCAGCCGTAGAGCTCCAGCCAATAAAGTCGTGGTACGGCACTATCCCGACTCACCGACCGGGAAAGCTGAGACGACCCACGATGAGGGTGGAGTGGTTGGAGTTGCAGACTGATGGAGTCAAGACTCTCAGGAGTGGACGATGGCTCTGTCAATTATGCCATTTCATATCGGGCTGTTGATTGCCAAATGTACAGCCATGCCCGATGCTTCCCCAGTAGCAGTACAGTAAGGTACATCTTCTACAGAGCATCCAGAGGCCTTGGGCATCGGCGCGTCTACTGTAGGTGGCGGTGTCGTCGAGATAAGGCAGCAGAAAGCGCGACAGTGTCGGACAGTGTCACTACTAGATCGGGCAGTGAATAATAATGGCCCATGGACCACGACGCCGCGCCCGTTCTGCTGTCTCGTCTGCTCTGCTCTGCTGTGTGTGTCTGCTCACTCGCCCGCTCGCTCGCTCGCTCGCCGACCGTGCAGCCAGCGTTCGTGTATACTTGCTCCTGCTGCTGCTCTCTCTCTCTCCCCGTCCCCTCTCCTCTCCTCTCCTCTCCTCTCCTCTGTCTACCTTACCTACCTGGCCGCAACTACCATGCGCCGCATACGCTGATCTCCGACACCACACGACACTACTGCTGCCTGTCCCCCCGAGCGAGCGGGCGCAGTAAGGAACGTCCCCCCCCCAGCCCTACACAGTGCCACTTATTAACCTACTCGGACGGACTGATCGACGGCTTGCCGTCACTTCGACCTGTCGGTACTCTGAACACTGGGTCTCCCGCATCTCGTCGCGGCCGCACACGATCAGATCGCGTTCGCGTCCATCTGCCACTGCGACTGTGGGCCTATACCGCCGTCGACACCCACCCTGTTACACGCCGTGCCGAGCAGTACCTGCCGCGCCGCGGTCTTGCTCTCGGCTGATCCGGTTGTTTCCCTTCGCATTGCTTCTCTCCGCGTCGACACCTGCCCACACGCTGGACTCGCGCCTCCATACACACCGCGCCGAACCGACCTATGCATTGCTGTTACGGCCTTGAGACTGCTGCTCGACCGCTCTCAGGCCGGCGGCACAGACTCGCGACTTCGTTGAGGCGGACCGCAGCACATACCGCGCTACACGCGCTCTGGTTGTCCACGCGCAAGACAGTATCAAGAGCGCCAATATGATGGCCGCGTACCAACCGACGCCTGGAGGCGTACATCCAGGCTTACAGCATGGTCACCCAGGAATGGGGCCCAATCCCGGGCAACATATGGGACAGCCAATGCAGATGCATCCAGGTGTCTCTGGCGCGCCACACCAAGGAGCCATGATGGGGATGCAGCCTGGCGCCAATGGTATGGGCCCTGGGGGAATGGGCGGACAACATCCAGGTGCTGGAATGGCTATGGCCGCGCACATGGGCGGTCAGAGCATGGCTGGCGGAATGCCGAATGCTCAAGCTCTGAGCCAGATGACACCTCAACAACAGTTGGCCCACCACCATCAACAGCAACAACAATTCGCAGCGAGTAAGTCGGCGCGTCGTCCACGCAAGAAGCTCAGACAAGGGACAAGAGAATGTTTCAACGCACAGGGAATACTAATATTTTTTCATAGTGGCTGCTGGACAGAATCCACAATTTGCTATGCAGCAGCATCAAATGCGTCTGCGGCAGCAGGCACTGATGCAGCAAGCGCAAGCGAGCAGCATGATGAATGTGAATCAACCGGGCATGCAGATGAACCCACAACTGGCGCAACTCCAGCAGCAACAAGCTGCTCAGCAAGCCGCTCAAGCAGGCGGTCAACCAGTCCAGCTCACTCCCAACCTTCAGCAGCAGCAGATGCAGATGATGCAACAGCAGGCTATCCAACGACAACAAGCGGCTCAGCAGCAGCAACAGCAACACCAACAGACACATCTAGCTCAGCAAATGGCCATGCAGCATGCGAACTCGCAGCAGAGCAATCCAGGCCAAGCTGCCCCTCCCAACCCCCAGAACCAGGCTGCTAACGCTGCTGCACAACAAATGCGGCCGCAATCACGAGTAGCAAATCCCAATGAGCAAACTCCCAATAACCAACAACAGCATCCGCAGCAAAGCCCGGCCCAGCAAGCCCAGCCACAAGCTCAGCAGACGCCTCAGCAAGGCCAGGCTGCAAATGCACAGCAACAACCACCGCAACAGCAACAAATGACGCAGGCACAACGGCACGCATCCATGGCAATGTTCCAGAGGCAGCAGGCGATGCAAGCGCAAGCGCAAGCGAACAGACTGGCCCAGCAACAACAGCAAGCAAATGCGCAGGGTGGCATGTTCATCCTCAAGCTGATGAACTTCAATGACCACCTCAGCAACTTCTCCCTGGATAATGACAATCCTGCGGCCAACGGGAAGGACATCACGCACTGGCACAACTTCGTTGAGAAGCATTTTGCCGCGGATGGACGACTAATTCACAGCTTTCCCAATACTGATCACAACGGCAATCCTAATAGGAAATCGTACGAGGTCCTGCGACCGAATGTTGCACGCTACTTCTATACGTATTTCGACTCCGGCGCTAGTTCGCTCCGCCTACATACGGAACATGCTCGAGAAGCTCCACATCCCACTACTGGCGGACAACAAGTCACGTGTCAGAAAGCCATTTTCTCGATAGCTTATCCGAATGGAGCTCGTCTCGAGATGACGGGCTCACTCCAGGTGCTGTTCTCTGCTGGGAGCGATACCATCGAGTGCCTGTCTTTCCAAACCATGAGCACAGAAGAAACGCTATCACGGGGCCAGATCGAGAGGGTCTTGGCCGACTTCTCTCCAACCATGTCGCATAAGGCATCTCCCAAACTTGCGAAGAACAAGCTTCCCAAAGCGCAGCAGAAGCTACAAGAAGCTGAAAATCGAATTACGATAGATCACTTCCCCAAGACGCCTAAGGGGACGATGGGATTCACATCCAAAGTACAGCATTTCCTAGAGGTGAGCGCAGAGCAATGGCCCGGCTATACCGAAGCATCAATCTAACAGTTCAACAGATCGGTGAAACAATGAACATCATGTCAGACTTGATGCATGCAGCACAAGAGAAGAAATTGCGGCCGGAGCAAGCACTCGAAGCCCTTGTAGGAGAGTGGGAGCAAGGCGGGAATCCGCAAATTAATCTCCCACCGAACGGCGCATCTTCAGGATCACGAACACCCAGTATGGCGAACATGCAAATGGGACAGAACGGACAATTCTCCTCACCGAGCATGTCCCACATGAGCCTTCCCATGAACGGCTCCCCTCACATTGGCCATCCTGGTAATCTTGCGCCGGGCATGAACATGGCTAATTCGCATACTCCTTCGCCACATCAATCGAACATGGCCGCCCCGCCTATGATGCCGCAGCACAGTGCGCAGGGCACGAATAGCAGCATAGCCAGTGACAACACGAGCCCAAATCTCAATAACAACAATAAGCGAAGAAGGAGTACGGTGAAAATGGAAGGCGACGACCACGAATCGGCCAGAGTGAAACCTAGCCCACGCCTCGGGAAAAAGGCCAAGCCATAGAAACCACTCACCTTTGCAGCGGCAAGAAAGCCAGAATCGCACGGTCACTACACTCGCGATTCTTGGGATCGTTACAGTCCATTCCGAAATCAGCACCACCAGAGGCAGGTGCATGGAGTGATCTTCAGAGAAGCCTAAGGCAGGGACATAGAACGAGCACAGTGCGCTCATGACATGTTTCTTTCCCTGGCAGGGCTTCATCGCTAGTTGCAAGAAGCGCACAGCCTGCATGCGACCACGACAATGCAGACACAAGCGACACCTTCGATCCTTCGATGTTCCTGGCGGATGGACGTGGCAAAGCGACATCACTGGGAATTGTCACGACAAAGAGCAAGCAGTACGCATTATCCTGGGGACAGATATTAGAGACAAGACAGATATTCGAGTTGTCTCTCTTCTCTTGCTCTCTTGCTCACTCCTTGCTTCGCTATTCTCTTTTCTCTCTTCTCTTTCTCAAAACAGTATAAGGGATAACGCCGCGCTATAAGGGTAGTCGTAAAAGCCGCCTTCTTCGCATACATCCAGTATAACAAATATTGCCTTATTCCCTCTTTGAATTAAGGATATAGAAGGCTACTTCTTACTTCTATATTCTTACTCCGCCTCCTTACTAACGCTAAGAAGTAGCCTTCTATATCCTCAATTCAAAGAGGGAATAAGGCAATATTTGTTATACTGGATATATACGAAGAAGGCGGCTTTTACGACTACCCTTATAGCGCGGCGTTATCCCTTATACTGTTTAAGAAAGAGAAGAGAGAAAAGAGAATAGCGAAGCAAGGAGTAAGTAAGAGAGCTAGAGAAGAGAGACAACTCGAATATCTGTCCCCGGGATAATGCGTACTGCTTACTCTTTCTATTAGTCGGCGCTAGCTTATGCATATAGGCGTGGTTTTCAATAATGTGAAAGCTTTTTGATATTTTTGCATGTTTAGATAAATGATATAGTAGTAGGTGTATAGGAGCTAGGTGGGAAAGTGCCTTGGGAATTGTAAGATATAGTAGATACGCAACTTCATATGTCTCTTATCGAGAAAGATCGTGAAACAGAGGAGAGAGAGAAAGAGAGCGAGCGAGAGAGAGGAACTACGAACGTATATCTGTGAACAAAAGGCGGCACTAATACGATTCTCCTTGCGTGAAGTTATGAGTCAAGACTCCCATCTCGAATATAATCGGCTAAATTGGATAGTGAGTGCTGAGGTGCTCTGATATTACTAAAACTCAGGTAAGGTAATTCCCCCAAGGTACCGTATATAAAGTTGGCTCTGAGCTATCGTAAGAGAACCACCTTACAGTCTACTGGTAGGGGCCTATACATGCAACGTGTTGACGGTCAAACGACAAGTGCATGATACCTCATATAAGGAGGGATGTAGATACCTATTCTCACACGTTCGTTATACTTACTAAGGTAGTTTAGCATTGAGAGCTTAGAGCTTCGCGATTCAATCGGATACACTATACACACCCTGTGCCAAGGCATACAGGGTGTCTTTTTCTCTGACCGTTGCTGAGAGGGACTCTAAGGCATTTCACGCGGCCCTTCATGGCTTTCTTCACGGCTCTGTTTCCCTGTAACCAATGTTGCTGCTTGGCATCGTCAGGTGGGGCTTCAATATCAGATATAGCAGAGCAATAAACGGGTATTGCGGTCATTGCCATATTGTGTAGCTCTTCGACAGCTGTTTGGAGCTCCTCGTCTCAGATACTCGCTAGTGATAGCGACTCCGGTTGAGTAGTCCACGAACTAGGAACTGCACTTGCGTGATGCTTTTCAGACATTGATCGCGCGCCACAACCGCAATCAGTCTGCTTGAACACTTGCAGTGCCTCCAGTATCTCAAAAGGTGTTACCAGTGTCATAGTCCTCACGGCAGTACTTGGCATCACCATCTACACATACCCTCCAGTCAAGCCGCCTACAATCTTCAGGCCGCCTGGGTCCCCGGCGTATGCAACGGCATGTCTGAGCGGGTGCCAAGCAGCCCACGTTACAGCATTGGTTGTCTCTAACTTGACAACTTCCTCCCCTGTTTCTACATGCCAGATGCTGAGACCCTTCTCGTTGTCCTTCAGAGGATCGAGACCACCTCCAGCAGTCAAGTAGGCGCCATCGTAACTAAAACTCAAGTCTCTCACAGCTCCTGCAGCTTCCATGAGGGTATGATCGACGAGCCAAGTATTGGTGTTCCAGAGGGTGATGAGGCCATCTGTGCCGCCCACTGCAATATGGTTTCCCGTTGGGCTTTGCTGGACCGAGTAAGTCGAGCCGCTGTGAGCGACGAGATGATGGATGGGCTGCATGGACGGGTAAGAGAGGACTTTGACGGGACCTTCAGTTGTTGCGGCGAGAATGTGGGAGCCGGTGTTTGTGAAAGCCATCTGATAGAAGGCGCCCTTGTCCTTGGTGGGAGAGCGCTCGGTTGGAGTCGCATCATATCTGGGGAGATTGCTCGTGGAAGGGGCATTGGCGTTGGGCTCGAGAATCATGGGTGTGTCCGCTTTTCGCACATCCAGCGCGGTGATGACATCGTTTCTCGTGCCCACTAGCAATTCTGTACCGCTGGGATGCCAGGTGAGGAATAAGGTCTGCTCGCCGGTCTTGTACTCTCCGCTCTTTCCTTGCGCATGTCCCTTTGCGCCGTAGCCACTGCCACCGCCGCCTCCACCTCCACTGCCTCCTCCCACCAGATTTGTTGATCCACCCGGAAGCCTGACGTCCCAGAACTTGACAAAACCATCCTGGCCTGTGCTCGCCAGCAGGCTTTCCATGCGCGGACTGAAGGCCAGCTTCTCAATAGTGTTGCCGTGTGCTCCGGGCTTTGGTCCATCCTGCAATGCAGTTGTCGCTCTCACGTCTGCTCGGTCGGGATTCCACACACGGATGTTGTTGTGCACATTGTGAGCGACCATGCTGCCGGTAGGAGACCACGAGATGGAGCGGATGTTGGGGGCCATGGTGCTATTGGGCGGCGGCGGTCGTCCCGTCTCGTTGAGCACGATGGGCTTCGCCTTCTTGTAGTCGAAGTGGGAAGCGACGACATCCTTGCGCAGGTTGCGCCGTGCGGGTGGAGGTGCCATGGAGCGGAGGGGTGGGGAGGACAATGCGCGTTGTGTTGTTGTTTTTATGCATGCATGCGTGCATGGAGGGCAGGACGAGGTTTGGCGACGTTCATCTAAAGTGAATCAATATGTTCAGCAACAGCAGTCATATGAAGTACTGTAGAATTGCCCTGGAGGTAGCCGAGTCCGATCCATAGTTCTACCTTGCAGGTGAGTAAGTGAGTAAGGTGCTCCAGGGCAAGGAAGAGCAGGATATAGCTATAAGATGATTTAGCGCAGAAAAGAGATACGCTATACCTATTGTAGGGGTAATAAGCGAATTTTCTAGCTGTAGGTCCTTATAACGAAGAATTCCTTCTTATAGCTATAGCTATAGGGTGAAAACCGAACACTACGTCTTATAGCGCTTAACTGACCTTATAGCACCTTAACCATAAACTATCTTTAGGACGAAAGCCGAACAGGACCCTAGTATACAAGATCTAGCCAGAGAGCCAACAAGGACAACTACATACTCGATCACTGATCTAATCTCGCCGCTGTTCGTTGTTCTCGTGTGCATTATCGCACCAACCGTAATGGAAGCTATCCACAAAGGTATCCTCAAAGGGAGGTGTCGTCATAGCTGATGCCGCTGGATTCACATTCTGGACATGATTGGTAAATGTAGTGCCAGAGCGTTCACCAGGACGCAGTGGCTGGCCCTGGAATGATTGCGCGTAGAGCGCTACAGGCTGTCTTGCTTGATCTCTAGGCGGCATTGTGGTCGCGAATAACGAGTCCTGCTGCCGCGCGTGAGGATGGGGCGGTTGCGCAGAGGAAACCGTTCGGTGACGAGAACGTGAACCATTGCCCGGTGTAGCGTTGGCACGCTGCTCGTGAGTATTGGTCGAGGACTCCGGATAATGGTAGCCCGATGTCTGCACCGGCACTGCAGGAGTTTGAGTGCATTGCACCCGTTTGTGAGGACGACTTGATTCAGGGGACTCATGACTCCGCGCTCTGTCGTGAGGACTGGAGCGAGATGACTGTGTTCCAGCTGGCAGGGGCCCGGACGATGACCCGGCCGAGACAACGCGCGCCTCGCGATTGGCATTCCCGACTAGATCGATACGGGTGTCTCGTGCTAGCTCCACTGTGTTTCGATAAAGAGAGATACTCCTGCGCAGTTGGTGAGCCGAGCCCAGAGCGTGTTCACCTGCGACTCTAGTCACATGGGTGGCAGACAGCTGCTGGTCCGTTTGGCCGTGCATATGGCTTGCATGAACGGCCAGGGCTCCACAATTGTAAGTGGTGACGAAGCTCCGGGCTTGACCATCAGGCGCAGCTGTGCCGGAAGAGCCATAAGCGCGCAGGTGATGCATAGCACGCGCACCATAGGCTCCATCCGTGACTGTCTGAACATCCAGCACCTTGTTCGTACCATCAGGTCCCTTCAATTCGAGAAAATCGTTCACAGCGACCGGACCGCCTTTTATTCCCTGGATGTATTGGAGCATGTTTGGATCTTGTAGCAACGCTCTTTCCAATCGTCTTTCTGCTATTCCACGAGCGAAGGCTGGCTTGGGATCAGATAGCCGGCCATCAGTACAGATCGGAGCGAACTGGTTCATGACCTGGTTCTGTGTGCACTCATCTCTCGTGTCGTGAAAGTATGCCGCGAAGTAGGGTTTGAACACATCGCTCATGACTTGGTCTTCGTTGGCGCAATTTGCATTGGCTTGTTCGAATTCGCGAAACTTTGAGTCGGGATAACGAGATGGAGAAAGTGATGGCCTCGGCATTTCGAGTCGACGCAGAATGTCGGCTTCGTTAGCAGGACGGACGTTCGTGACAGGCCCATACAACTCGTTTCGCAGCTGTACTTGACGGACGACATCTGCATCGTATGTTCTGGTCGTGCTCGTGTGAAAGGACGTTGAAACTGTCTGTTGGGAGGCTTGCGACGAGTCGTCCTGGCTGCAGCCTTTTTTCGATCGCGAGCTTCGAGATGATGTCCATAACTGCTGGCTATTCCTGTCAGCGCTGTCATCGTATGGGGTGCTGGATCTACCTGTAGTGGGCTCTGCACTCCCAACCAGTCTGCTGTGCGCTCGGTTCTGGAAGGACCCCGCGGCAAAGATCTGAAGGCCTCGCGCGTGAGCGGAGGCGATAACGTCCTGCGCGGGGTGTCGGTGGTGTCGAAATCACGCTTTCGTTTGCGGTTGGGACGACCTGTATCAAGCATGGTGACGATGTTTGCGCTGTGGGCGCGGTGATGTTTATAAGAACGAGGATCGATCCCCTCCGCTGCCATGCCCGGGATGGGCTGCGCTGCGCTAGAATAATGCATCATGCGCTGGCCAGCTGCAGTGCTGCACCATCACCAGTCATCCCTGCTTGGCGCAGACATTTCCCACTGCGTGGAGATTCAATCGCATGGAATACTCTTACATCTCGCCCGTCCGTCAAGATGAAGCCGGCGCGAGGGCTCCACAAAGACCGGCACAAAGGGCTTCCTGCACCGCTCCATGACCGCCATACAGAGCACTGTGGGATCCTAATAAGTGGTAGAAATGTGCCACGGTGCACCATGATCTGATATCTGCAGGTACGATACCACTTGCAGTGTAGCATACTGTTCAGACCTGAAAGTAGACTTTTCGCAAACTTGGCTCAATAAGAAGCTCGATACCCACAGCTTAACTAGACGAACATGCGGGAGGTCTAGTTTCGTAGGTTGCTGACACGATCTGGCGGCTTCGAGCTAGTAGCGACATAAGCGATGACTAGAGGATACTCTAGCTCTAGCCTCTAGGGTCTAGAATAGAACATCTCTAGCGTGAGATCCAGCGCCAAGGACGATCGGCAGACGGGAATTATGCATGTCAACGGGAAACGTCCGTCCCCATGCCGCGGCCCGCAGAAGCTTCATAGACGGAGAAGGACGTCGCAGTCGTGCATACATGTAGTTGTAGGAGGGACTCGTATTCCACAGTACATACATGTATAGTAAAAGACACCCATAGCTGCACCACCTCGGCGCCGAACACAACAGGACAGCAGCATACCTTCCCTTCCCTTCCCATCCCGCCCCGCCCCGCCCCCATCGCTAGAACTATACCAGCACCCCCTGTCTGCATTCCCACCGCTTGCCGTGGCGCGGACTCCTCTTTGCACCGCCACAGGCAGCAGCCAGCACACGCGACGAGCGATGACGGCGCGAGGCAGATCACCGGCTTCTTGATCGAGACTCCATCATGCCCATGTCGAATAACAACAACAACAATAGTGGCGGACGCAGCAGTCCGGCCCCGTCGCGCGCCCCCCACCCTCACCACCACCCCTCGTACCACCACCAACCCCATCACCACACGCGCTACACCAGCGACCCCAGCATCGCGCGCCTGTCCGAGAGGACTATCATGGAGCAGCCCGAGGAGCCGGCACGGCCGACCTTGGACACCTTCGACTCATCGGGCACCAACTCCAGTGGCAACGATGTCGACGACTATGTTGCTGCCCAGGAAAGCTACAGCGATAGCGATGCTATGTCGTCCACCCGCCACTTCACGCCCGGGGGCAGCAGTGTGACATATGCCCAGGACGAAGTGACGCCCTTGACCAACGTCTCGACTTATGGCTGGAGTCAATCGGGCTCGAATACCGTGTCGAGAACGAGCACGCGAGGCGCCAGTGGTTCTTCTGCGGCACCGCCAGCCACTCCAGGATATGAGGGATTGCCACCCAACACAGCGGCCGTGAACGCGTCAAGGAGGCCTGCGAATACGAGGAAAGAGAGCAGCAACATATATGCGCCCAATCGAGGGCCGGCAAACTCCATGCGCTACGCTCTCAACACCAACACACGTCCTCGCAACGGATCCACTCATCGACGTAGAAGGAACCCGAACGACGAGTATCGGGCGCAGGAAAAGGCGTATGTGCAGAGGATACGACAGGATGCGCCCGAAAACGACTTCTACACCGAGCCAAGGACACCGAGTCTAGACTACAGCTCCGGCAGCGAGTCGGACGAGGCAAGTCCCACCAATGCTAATCACATTGACTACGATCCCGCCGAGGTTGATACGTTGTTGTACTATGGAAACGAGGACCTCGAGCCGTCCGTGGAAGAGCTTAACATTCCTGCAAATCGAGAACGGCTGGAATGGCATGCCATGTTGGCCAATGTGCTAACAGGAGATGTCGTGAAACAAGAGAAGAAGCGTCTGATTGGTGGTCCCGAACAGCAGGGTGAAAACACATTGAAGACAGAGGTCTGGTTGGGTGTGCGAGCAAAGACGTGCGGTCGATCAGTCGCTGCGCAGAGGCGGCTAGTCGAAGACGGCAGATCCAAGGTCAAGCAAACGATAGAATCGATTGTGGCCTTTGAGATCAAGGGCGAAGCAGAAGTGGGCCAATCCCCTATGCAGCAGGTGCAGGATGTGGTCAAGAAGATTGAGAAGATCGAAGGACTGTATCCGACTCGTCAAGCTTTTGAGGCAGCACACCCCCGAGCTGCTTCCGCTGCATACCGAGACACATGTGATGCTGTTATTGCCTGGAACAACACGACGGAGCTCATCAACACCGAGCTGGGTATCTTACAAAGGTGGGTGGGTAATATGGAGCTCGACTTCACAACTGCTCGCGAACGGCCAGAAGGGGAACAGCATAACGAGCTGTTTGACGACAGTTCTTTCATCGATCGCATTCTCAAGGAGGACGGCTTGAAGTCTTTGCAAGGAGACAAGAACCTTCTCAACGGCGTCAACACGGTCATTCACAAGGCCAAAGCTACCTTGATAGCCAATGCCGAAGCCTTTTCAGACCGACATCTTCCACCCTACATTGAGGAATTGCTCACACTCATTAACTTCCCTAGTCGCCTCATTCAGGAGATTATTCGCATGCGGCTCTCTTATGCTAAGAAGATGAAAGATCCAGCACAGCAAGGTGTGATGACTGCTGAGCAAATGATCCTCCAGTTCCAGATCCTTCTTCAACTGGCAGTTAGGATCAAAGAGGCATACCTCGCGATTGCTCAACCTGAATCAGGCTGGGATCTGCCTCCGTGCATTGATGATGCTTTCGATTCGGTGGTGCTCGAAGCCCTGAAATTCTACTTCAGAATGCTGAACTGGAAGCTGATGGCAAACAAGAACACGTTCAAGGAAGCCGAGATTCTCGAACAGGAGTGGGACTTTTCCAACGAGCTCGGTCGGCACCTTGATGGCGGTGACGTGGAAGTTGCGGAACAATTCTCCAGCTTGACTTCTAAGTCGATGGGCCGCCTAGCAACCCACTTTGAAAAGGAACTGCAAAGGCCCGCGGACGAGGTTGCCGGAACCACCGAAATGGACAAGCGGTACAAGGCCATCCTCGATTCCGTTCGTGTGCGACAGCGAAAGATCTTTCGGTTCGGCAGAATTCTCAGTCAACGTTTCGAGAATGCTACCGAGTACAACATCAACATTGAGAACGAACTCTTCGAGGACTTGCTCCTAGCGCTAAGGCTGTCTGGCCACTTCCTGGTGGAGACAAATGCCGACGGTCCTCTCGCCGTGGCCCCTGGAGAGACAGACAAGACCGGCGGCAAGGTGTACATACTCGCCAGTCCAGTGCTAAGAGACCGACACAAGGACATCCAAAGCATGCTTGGTACCTGTTATCACGCCGAAGATAGTCCCGAAGATCCTAGCAATCCCTATGTTCTCATTTTACGACCTGAGCTACCTCTGCTGTGGGAGGGTGAGCGCATGGATACCTTTCAATCCGGCAAGGAGATTTTGAAAGTGCCCCAGACTCTCGACCTCAAGACTGGTCGTCTCCGATTAGTCGCCGACGGAAGCCTGCAGCGCCTCCAAAATGCCAACATGGCATTCGCCGATGCAACGAGCAACATTGAGCTAACAGTCCTCGTTGAACAGCGTGCAAATTTACCGCGTGTCAACCAGGAGCTGGCAAAGATTCGGAAGACGGCGCACAAACTTTCCAATACGATCATGGATTCTGTTGCGATCGTCCGTTCGCAGACTGAAGCCGCAGGCAGGAAGGGAGAAAGCCAGGAACTCATCCAGAACTGCTTTGCGTTCGCCACTGAGTTTGGTCAACGCTCAGCCATACATATGGACGCACAACGGCGTGCAGTTAACCAGCACAAGCTGACTAAGCTCGCGCTTGATTGGGTTTCATTTGTCTGCGATGACTGTGTAGCATCTGACCGCAAGACCTTCCGCTGGGCCGTAGTGGCACTGGAGTTTGCAATGGTCATGACACGAGGTCAAAACATTCTGTCTATATCTGACGAAGAGTATGCGCGGCTGCGAGCAAAGGTTGCAGGGTGTATGAGTTTGCTCATCTCCCACTTCGATATCATGGGAGCCAGAGGCACGGTTGCCGCGCAGGCAGAGAAACAAAAAGCAGAGGCAATGGTTGGTAAGCTTCGCCTGGACATCGGAAGACTCAAGGATGATGAAGAGTCTTCACGCGTAGTACGTGCGCAGTGGCTGGATGAACTTGAGAAGCTCGATCAACTCCGCGAAGACCGCAGAGCAGAACGACAGGCTTTGGGACGGGTGCTCGAAGACTCTAACGACGCCGATCGAGCTCTCACCCACCTCTCCGCTTCCGCTGGCAACGTGCACCTCCGATGGCAGCAAGGCCAGTTTGTGGGTGGAGGTACTTTTGGCAGTGTCTATGCTGCCATCAATCTTGACAGCGGTCACCTCATGGCTGTCAAGGAAATCCGTCTGCAAGACCCCAAATTGATTCCCACGATTGTGTCGCAGATTCGAGATGAAATGGGCGTTCTCCAGGTTCTGGACCACCCCAATGTTGTGCAGTATTTTGGTATCGAACCTCACCGAGACAAGGTATACATCTTCATGGAATACTGTTCGGGCGGGTCACTCGCAGGACTTCTCGAGCACGGTCGTATTGAGGATGAGACAGTCGTACAAGTCTATGCTCTGCAAATGTTGGAAGGTCTTGGCTACCTCCATGAAGCCAACGTGGTGCATCGCGACATCAAGCCTGAAAACATTCTCCTGGACCATAACGGTGTGATCAAGTTTGTCGATTTCGGTGCTGCCAAGGTTATCGCTAAACAAGGCAAGACGGTCGTCGCCGAAGGTCCTTCCGGTAACGGTCGCCAACGCTCCGTCCAAGGTACTCCCATGTACATGTCTCCGGAAGTCATCAAAGGCGGTAAACACGGCGGTCGGCTTGGTGCTGCAGATATCTGGTCTCTGGGTTGTGTCATTAGTGAAATGGCCACGGGCTGCAGACCCTGGGCTAACATGGATAACGATTTTGCCATTATGTACAACATTGCCAATGGGAACTCGCCCATGACTCCCAGCGCGGAACAGATGTCGGAGATAGGCTTGGACTTCTTGAAAAGATGTTTTGAGAGAGACCCAGCGAGAAGAGCTTCTGCTGCGGAGTTGTTACAGCATGAATGGATCCAAGCTATCAGGGTGCAGCTGAGTCTGGAACAACCTGCCACTCCCCAAACTCCTTCTGCGATGAGTGAGAACTCATATGGTGGGGGCACGTCTACGCCAAGTAGCTCAGGTAGCACGAGACAGTTCTAGAAGGGCCGTCGGGCCGCGAGCGATGATGGTGATAATGAAAGAGGTGGTACTGGGTCGTGTTCGAGCAATGCTTCAGGCGCGCAGCGTCCTGCGAGGAGTGAAGCTGACATTGGTCGGCTGAAAAGGGACATCAGCCGTAATAGAAGTCGAAGTCCGAAGAGAAGAGTGTCCTTCTATATCAACGCCACTCTCGAAGGAAAGGATGACAAGGAGGCGCAGGTGCAGGACGAGAAGAGTGCTCCATCTGCAAAGTCGCAGATTTTGACTCGGAACAGATCGGCGAGGATGGAAACAGCATCCCTGCCATTGAACCAGCTGACTGTTGGGAAGTCTTGTTTATGGGACTCCCAAATAACACCACCTACACCAGAGGAAAAAAGGGACTCTACAGCGAGCATATCAGGAGTATGAGCGAGCCTATTTTTTTTGCTTGTTTTGCTCCTACGATACGACGCAATCCATCATCATGCTCAATTCATTCTCATTGACGACGGAGTGTACTTTGTGAGAACGGAGGCCGAAGCGGAAGGACGGTTTTCGGCCCTCGGATTTTTATCATTGCAACGATAGACAGAGACGATACGTGTGCATACTACAAACCTATCCTTAGATAACCTTCATGTCTTGTCTTCGTCTTCTTCTTTCTTTCTTCTTCTTCTTCTTCTTTTTTCTTCTTCTTCTCCTCTTCAAACTTGAGCCTTAAACCATTGTGAACAATTAGAACAAACAAACTTCCATTATTACATATACATATTCTTACATAGATACTTCACACATCCTATCCTATCCTCTCTCGAGCTTATCCTTATCCTTGTCGCGCATCAAAATTCCAATTGTACGTATTTTGTACACAACAAAACCTTTCTCGGTTCGTTCTACTCTAGTAGTAATTGTAGTTGTAGTAGTAGAAGAAGAAGACCTAGCTGTTATAGCTTCCAGGCATATTATCGCCGCTCTCTCTGCTGTTGCTGTTACTGTTGTGGTTGTTGCTGTTGTTGCTATTGTTGCTGTTGCTGTTATTGCTACTGCTGATGCTGCTGTCGTTGTTGTTACTTCCTCCACTTTCATTCGAACGTCCACCACTTTGCTTGTTGTTTGAGGAGGAGTTTTCGTTAGAAGAATTGTTGTTGTTGGAAGGGTTGTTGCTGTTGGAGGAGCTGCTGTTGTTGTTGCTGTTGCTATTGTTGTTGTTGTTGTTGTTGGAAGAGCTGTTGTTGGAAGAGTCATTGCTAGAAGACTTGTTCTGGCCCTCTTTGCCGTTGCCACCAGATGAGTTATTCGAGGAATCATTGTCGCCACGATCCTGTCCAGATGACGAATTGTTGTTGCTGTTGTTGCTATTTCCAATTGAAGAATTGTTGTTGTTGCTGTTGCTGTTATTCTTGCTAGAGGAGTCACCCTCACTCTTGTTCGAGTTCGAGGAATTGCTGTCGTTGTTGTTGTTTGATGAAGAGCCTTGGTTGTTGGAAGAAGAACTTTGACCGCTCGTTGAGCTACTCTCATTCTTGTTCGATCCACCTCCTAGCCAGGAGGTTATGCCGCCAAATGTGCTACCTTCATCTTTGTTTGAGTTTCCGTTCGAAGAGCTCTGGTTCCCTGAAGATGAAGAGGAGTTGTTGTTATTGTCACTTTTGTTGTTGTTGCTGCTGCTGTTCGACGCGTTACTGTTCTGGCCACTGGCCTGATTGTTGCTCGACGAACTGTTGTTTCCTGACTGAGATGAAGTACTATTGGATTGAGACTGGTTATTGCTGCCACCAGAGGTATTGTGGTTCCCGCCCGAGCTGCTACTGTTCGATCCACCAGTGGAGCTGTTGTTGGATGATACACCATGATCATTGTTGCTGTTGTTGTTGTTGTCTCCTGACGAGGTCGCCTTCGAACCCCGGCGATCATTGTTGCTGTTGCTGTTGCTATTACTATTGCTGTTACTGTTACTATTGCTGTTGCTGTTGTTGTTGCTGCTGCTGTTGCTGTTGCTGTTGCTGTTGCTGTTGCTGTTATTGTTACCGCCAGATGAGTTCGTTCCGGAGGAGCCGTGCTGCTGATTGCCACTTTGTCCTTGTTGTTTGGACTGCGCAGAGCCTCGTCGATCGTCGTTGTGCTGGTTCGAACCACCTGAAGGGATGTCAATACTAGTCACTTAACTCCGTTCGCTTCACGGCCAGGCTTACCACGTTGATTGTCGGATCCTTGCTGCCCCTGTGAGCCTTGCTGGCCTCCTCTATAAGCGCTAGCCCCACCCACTTGGTTTCTTCTGTTCCATGTCCTATCAATGACCTAGGAACGCACAGTGAGCGCTTGTGCCAAAAGTGGAAGATAGGGTGCGCTTACCTGTAAAGTCCTCTGCGCAGTTGGCACAACAGAGATGTTTGTAATACTCACACGCTCAGGTTGATTGAGCATGAAAGCCGCAGAGTCAGCAACATCGTCCGCCAGCAGAGGCTCCATCCCTTCCATGAATTCCTCGTACTGCTTCTTGTCAAAACCGACTCTCTGTTGATGGAAGTGGGTTGCCACAATCCCAGGACGGAGAGCCATAACTTTGATATTGGTTTCGCTGAGCTCCACTCTCAGACTGTCCGTAAACGCTTCCTGCGCAGCTTTGCTTGCATGATAGACCGCCTCACCCGGGAACGGAGGAACTGCAATCACATCACATGTTAGTGTCAGTCGACAAGGCACTCCCCGGTAGTCCACAACATTCTGACCCAGCGTGATTCTAGGCGTCATCCTGGCACTCCCACTACTGACCTTCGAGCCCAGTCACAGACGTAACGTTCAAGATGATGCCTCTCTTCCTATTCTTCATACCGCCCACGTTGAGTGCCGCATACGCCGCAAACATGTAGCCATCAATGTTGGTACGCGACATCTGCACGATATCCTCGACCTTGAGGTCCGGAAAACGGCTGGGTGCGCCCAGTGCCAGACCGGCATTGTTGACCAGTATGTCAATATCACCAATCTCTTTGACTGCTTTGCGGACTGCATCTTCGACTTGATCGTAGCGTGAGATGTCTGCTGTGCAATAGACAAGTTTGCCCGAATCTACCTGCAGTTCTCGGGCGAGCTCTACAACGCAGGAAAAGATGTCAGCGTTCAAACTACTACTACCCGTCACAAAGAAGGCGGGATGAATCGGTATGTCAGATCTAAGAGAGAGAGACAGAGAGAGAGAGGGTATACCTTGCAACTTCTTCTCGTTTCTGGCAAGAAGAATCAAATTAGCCTTCTGTTTCGCAAGGCGTCTGGCAATAGCGGCTCCAATTCCTGTTGGGTGCGAGAAGTGTCAGCTGTTGTCGAGTTCTGCTTGGAAGCTAAGAGAAGATTGAGTTCCATACCCATGGATGCGCCTGTAATGAGGACATTTTGGCCTTTGAGAGACATTGTGACGAATATCCCGATGACAATGTTGATGTTTTGTTTGGTGGGAATCCAACAAAAAGTCTTCTTGTTACAGTCGAGACTCGACGAGGAGTTTCTGCTATGGACTGGGACTAGTAGAACTAGAACTAGAACTACGTGTGTCTACGCTGATGCTCTCATGGAGAGCAGAGTCGTGTTGATCTGTCGTCATCGCCTCTATGTAGAACGACGGTAGTGTAGTGTAGTGTGCACATTTCCTCATTGGGAGAGACGAGTCAGCTCCAGCAGCCACGAATCATTGACAGCAGCAGCCGAGCCAGACTCTTGTTGCGGGAATGCGGGTGGTTCTGGTTGGCAGTACGCAGTGCATGTTTGGCGTCCGTTGTTGGGGCCTTTGCTGCAGGACCTGACACGGCACGGCCAGCCTCATGAGGGGGAAGAATGATTGTTTGGTACGACAGGGCAGCGACATCATCATCAATGGACAATGGTATCATCCAAACACTTCGAATCCGTGCGTCTGGAGAGATCGAGAACTCAACGACAAACTACGTCCGTTCGATGGCCGACATTGGAAACAACATAGGCTCGATCAGGATGTCCAATGTGGATCAGTATACCATATCGTAAATTGCGTACCGGATGTGCATTGACTCGCGTGTGTCGAATTGAAATTTGGACTACAGGTCACTGTTAGTCTCTATCGATCAGCTGAATCAAAATTGATGAATATTTGATTTATGACGCGACAAAACAAGAAACAAAAAGCCCTTGAACCGCCTGCCTGCCTACGGAGATTCCCATTTCGTGTTTGCATTATTGGACGTCGTGCGACTACTGTAGCACAGTAGCACTGCTATGAGTGAACCATCCTTGCAGATGATGGAAACTCCAAGACAGTGCCAGATGTGCCGAAACCAGTTGGCTCGCCAGAGAGCAATCTAGACGCTCAATGGCACTTCCGAATTCACCTGCTATACCAATTGTTTGACCAATAGTGTGACGACTGTGTGAAGGCAGATGATGTTTTTCTTGGCTATACATCTTTTGTATGGTTTGGCTCATCAGCCTTACAGTACTGTGCCATACTGTATACTGTCCCACAGATATCCGTGGCCGGCGTCTCAGCGCGGGCCGAGAACGACCTAACCACCTGCTCGGTTACTGCGGAAAAAAGAAGAAAGTTCGTGGCCAAGCTGCCAATTCCGCGCGGAAACGACGCTGCAGCCAGCATCCCGTGGGCATCCCTTGGGATACTCACCGCCGGAAGGTCAGACGGTCCCTTGAAGTGAGCCACGACGGTGCGGAGGTCCCTCAATCCTTGCAACTGGTTGTCGGGAGTGCATACCACAGAGAGCTGCCTTGTACCTCCTCACCTATACATTCTCCGGCTCGAGCAGCGCTCCCCGAAGAAACTGCATCGGAGATACAGTAGCGTATCGGCAGAGAGATGGCTAGCGGGTATTTCAGGTTCATGTGTCTTCGTGCGCGTTTTCATGCAGTGACATGTGGTGACTGTGAGGGAGTCTCAGCCACGAGGAAGGCCTACTCCTAGCAGGAAACAGGTCCTAAGTGTGGCGCCTATGTAAACGAAGCCCAAATTGCCCGCCCACATGGCATTCCACGTCCAGAAGCTGTAGTAGAGCTCGACACCGGCTGCTTTGCATGCATAGATGTGACCAAAATCAGCAATGAGTAGTCCCAGGAGAAGAGTCGACCAGACTCGACGATCTCTTGTCGCTCTCAGTACCAGCGCTTCGTTGAGGGTGAAGGCAAAGTACAGGTTAGCCAATTGAGAGAGCACCTTCCCGAAAAATCACAATCAGCATGATTCTCAGTAAAGGAACATGTAATGTTGAACCTACAACACTCTCACGAGCGGAGACGCCGAGACCAGATGGTATGGTGTCATCGAGATACTTCTGCTGCTGGAAGTGGGCAAAATACGCGCCCACCAGGGTCGATATGGGCTCAATCCAGAGAAAGAAGAGTGTGTAGGGCAGCGGAAGCGGGTCGACCGATGGGTTTCGTGGCGTCATGCTGAGGACCAGACGTTCTGTGCAGTCGGGTGGGATGGCAAGATGGATACCTTGAGCTGAGCTGAGCTGATTATTGAGCTGAGCTGAGCAGCTGACGGTAGCACACGGCACTATGCAGAGGCTGCAACGAAGTCCTGTCGTAGCGGTGGTACGAAGTGCTGGGCTCCGGTGTGATGATTATTGATGAGTGATGATGACGACGGAGGGTGCAGCGTGCTAGGGCAGGGCAGCCAGCTCGTGGGACTCTCGGAGATCGGGCGGGTCTGCAAACAACGAGTCAAGGAAGATGGGCGGAGGGACGGACAGACGGACAGACGGAGGGTCGGTCGACGACAGGACGAGGCCAGACAAGACGACCGAAGACAAGAAAGCAGCTGGAGCGTGTGTGTGTCTTAGATGTGTGACATTGCGGCAGCGTGGTGGGAGATTGACAGACTGTTGTGGTGCCCGTAGTACCGTGTATAGAGGCTGTAGCGTGTGCTTGCAGCTGCATACGAGAATAATTAATGCCACCAAAGCTATAACACTGTAAAGTGTAAACACTGTAATAATGACCCCTGGTCCGTGGTGATAACAACAGCAATAATCATAAACACGCTGTATCGAGATCATACCTAGTCTCATAGATGCCGTACCGAGATCCGGCAAATCACCGCTTCCCGTAGAATGATGGTGCGGGCATGGGATAGGATGGGATGAGATGGGATGGAATGCATCTTGGGATGGGATGGGCTGGGCTGGTTCTAGCTCTAGGTCAGTATGTAGAACTAGCAGATGTTTCTGGTCGTCTGTCGCTTCTATTGAAAGAAAGTGCTTTGGCTAGAACTTCCTCTACCTGTTCTATGTCTCTGCACGCGAGTCCGTTCTGTTTCACGGGGCAAACTCTTTTATGGAATCGCTTCAGCGTAAGCGTGCCTGTAGCAGTGTATGTTATCTTACTAAAATAGTTATAACTATCGTGACGATAGTTATAACTATTAGTGATAGTAACACGTATAACTATTACTATTACTATCTTAATCTTTGTCCTCTATTACTATTACTAATAGTTAGTTAGAAAGAAAATAGTTATTACTATCTAATACTAGTAAGTATAGCTAGATATATAAGCTATACTACTAGTATTCTATTACTAATAGTCACTACATAGTGATAGTTACGCGTATAACTATAACTATAACTATTTGAAAATT
>KZ104962.1:12023-35899 GCA_000504405.2 Mycosphaerella sp. Ston1 | reverse complement strand
TCGTTACTGTTGTTACTGTTGTAGTTGGACATGGTGGAATGGTATCGGCTATAGCGGGTAGAGTGGGAATATCGGGCCAAGGGGATTTTTCTTTGTTTCTGTGGTGGTTCGCACACAAAACGAGGTCTCTCTGCGACAACGCGTTTCTTGACGGAAGATCTTGAGCTGCCCTGTTTGAGACGGACAAATAGAGCGGATCGAGCGGGCTGGCTTTTTGTATGCTGTTCCTTTGAACGATGCCGTCGATGGCGTCCTGCGCGGTGCTTGCTAATGTCTTCCGATACTGTGGTTGGTTCCTGAGTCTGGCAGCTCGATACCGCACTATCCTTCGGCCGTTATGCTGCTACGAGTTGACAGCCATAAAACAGGGAACTAGGTTGAAGGGGTTGGCGTGTTGATGTTTCTATCAACTTATCTCCTCGCGTGGACAATGACGCGAGCAGACCTCGTCCCTGGCATTAGCTGCAAACTCAAAAAAGTTGTTGTGTGTATATATCTATACGTCCACGACGGGAAGATCAAAAGAAGCACATGCTCATCTCCTCCTACCAGTATCATCATCAAGATGCATCTCTTTGTTGTTGTGCTGACTTCCATGCTCTCGGTCTCGTGCTTGGCTGCACCAGCCCCCCGACAGCATCCATTCGATCATACACAAAACAATCCATATCGAAAGGGCTACTCGGATCCTTATGATCATAAAGTCGACTCAATTGGAAGAAAGCTCCAGCCGGAGCCAGTGGTAGGACAATTTTCATGTTAAGTATCTCATCAGACTGCTGACTGGCGGCTATAGAGAAATGGCAATGGAGCAGATGTTCTTGGGCCTAGGAATCGAGATCGCGAGAGGCAGAATCCAGATATGATCCGGCCTCCATCTACAGATCATGGCGACTTTCAGAATATGCGCTGGTATGTTCTGTGAGAGAATAGTGGCAAGGTGATGCTAATGCTATCCAGGAGCTTTGCAGATTCTCATGTCCGCATAGAAGAGGGTGGCTGGACGAGGCAGACGACTATCAAAGAACTTCCCACATCCGTCGAGCTTGCTGGTGTCAATATGCGTCTCGACGAAGGCGTCATACGTGAGCTCCATTGGCACAAGGAAGCGGAATGGGCATACGTTCTCGAAGGCAAAGTTCGCGTGACAGCACTCGATACTGATGGTGGAGCGTTTATCGATGATGTAGAGAAAGGCGACTTGTGGTATTTTCCATCAGGACATCCGCACTCTCTGCAAGGACTTGCTCCCAACGGAACTGAGTTCCTGTTGATCTTCGATGATGGGACCTTCAGTGAAGAAAGCACATTCCTCTTGACCGACTGGCTTGCCCACACACCACAGTCCGTCAAGGCAGAGAACTTTAGACTACCTCCCGAGGTCTTTGACACGTTGCCAGCAAAGGAGAAGTACATCTTCCAGGGCGAATTGCCAGGATCAATCGATAAAGAACGTCCCAAGACATTCAAACAATCTCAGCTCAACTTCACGCACAAGATGCTAGCTCAGGAGCCCAAGAAGGCCACTGGCGGAAAAGTCCGCATCACTGACAGCAGAAACTTCCCCATCTCCAAAACGGTAGCAGCAGCACATCTCGACATCGAACCCGGAGCAATGCGAGAAATGCACTGGCACCCCAATGCAGACGAATGGTCATACATCATCCAAGGCCGAGCTCGAGTCACCATCTTCGGCGCTCAAGAAACCGCTCGCACATTCGACTACACGGCAGGCGACGTCGGCATTGTCCCCAGGAACATGGGACACTTTATCGAAAACTTGAGCGACGATGAACCTTTGGAAGTGTTGGAAATCTTTCGCGCGCACGAGTTTCATGATTTTTCGCTGTTGCAATGGCTGGGAGAAACTCCGTGGCGAAATGTGCGCGATCACCTGTTTCACGATGATGATCCTGTGGGTGCGGAGAACCTGTTTGCTAAGGCTGTTGAGGGTGCGGAGAAGGATGTGATTAAGGCACATCTCGAGGATGCTGATGCTTGGGATTATAATGAAGATTTGTAGTTGAGGTGGAGCATTTGGCTGGTGTTACTATAACGAACGAGTAAAGTGAATACATTGATACGGTACGAAGAACACGGCAAAAATGAACATTCCTTTCACTCTGCATACTGCCGAAAGTACCGTCTGGGGGTGGCAATGGTCCTATGTGAGCTTCCGGAGGATGTGGGCGCTCACGGAAAGGATGGGGGGCCCCCTATGCTTAGAACTAGAACATGCTTACCTTATGCAACACCACTGACTACACTTTAACAGGCACTCTCACATACAGTGTTATTAGCACATGTTCTCTTTACCACTTACAACATCATCGTCTTGACCAGCTTCATCGATATTTCTGCAACAATGGGTAAGAAAGGGAACAGTACATTACACCACACAACAGCTCCTAACAGCATGCCAGGTCTCGCACCAGTTCACTTCTTCTCCCATGGCTCGACCATGATGCTCGGCGAAGAGTCCACGTCAGCCGACTACTGGAAACAAGCCGGCGACGAAGCCCTCGCCAACAACGTCAAAGGCGTAATCATGATGGGCGCCCACTGGGACGCAACAGGCACAGAAATCCAAGTGGCCATGAACCCCCAACCGGGAAAATCCCCCGTAGCATACGTCCACCCCTCCAAATACGTCAACTACAAACTCGAACCCGACCTCGCCACAGGAGAAGTGTGCATGAAACTACTCGCCAACGAAGGCTTCAACGTCAAACCCCACACGACGTTTGAATGGATCCACGACACCTATCTCATCCTCATCAGAATGTTCCCCCAAAAATGCCCTCCCACAGTCCTCGTCTCCATGAACGCCCGCTTCGACCCTCACTTCCACATGCGAGTCGGCTCCACCCTCCGCCCGCTGCGCAAACAAGGCTATCTCATCATCGGCACAGGAGGCGCAGTGCACAACCTCTACCGCAACCAATGGGCGCCCATGCTGCAATACCGGGACAATTTCGCGCAAGAGACACCTCCCGAGGGCTGGGCGCTGGAGTTTCGACAGAGTGTCGAAGACGTGATGAGGAATAACCGCGGACCCGCGTTACGGAGGGCTGTGACGAGATTGATGAAGCATCCGCAATATCGCGATGCGCATGCTACCGACGATCATTTCATGTCTGCGTGTTTTGTCAGTGGCGCTGCCGGCGATTGGGAGGATGAGGATGAGATGCCTGGAGAGTTGAAGGCGGAGACGTGGGAGTTGACGAATATGTGTAATAGTCAGTTTACTATTGGGGCGTGGCAGAGTGCTGCTGGGGGGAGTAGTGCTGTGGCTGCGCATTGAGGGCGAAGCCCTTTTATTGAGGAGTGATGATTATGACTGATATGCTTGGTTTGATGTTCGGCTGGACCTAGACGAGTTGTACAGTTATTGAAGCGACTTTCATTTGTTAATATCGAGAATGAAGACAGACATGTTACGGGCACAAGGCTATATACGGTATGAATCTACAATATCCAGCATAATAAGAAACATTTATGCACTCGACATAAAAATCTATATATTTTATGCACGTGAAACAGCGAACTTGCGGGCCGCTCAGCACCCGGGACTCAACTGCCCCTTTACCTTAGCGACATACATCATCGCAAAAGAAATCAGGGCAGAAAAACGGCCAAAGAAAAAAGGTCTCAAAATGGTTCGGATCTAGACTCCAGGCGTTTCGTTTCGTTCTCCAGTTTTTGCGTTTCAAACTAACTGTCCTGCAAAATGTTAGCCGAAGAAGCGAGCAACAATAATTTCCTCCTCGGTATAGGCAGATTTACCTACCATCAATACCAATCATACCATAATAAAGATATATACCGACACGGGCCTGGATCGCGAGTCGATGTCCTGCCCATCATCGTCCTCTACAGAAACCATGCGGCAGTAGTGGACCTCGTTGTTAGTGCTGTCTTTTAGTACTATCCTATCCTATCCTGTCCTGTCCTGTCCTGTCCTGTCCCTCTATTGATTATTGGCGACTATGAGCGGCCTCCTCGCACGCGGCACGAGCACGAAGATTCCGCGATCGATCCCGCTACGCCGGTGCCATGGACTCGGTGTACGAGTACTGCAAAGAGCATGATTCGCAATGGCTAGAAGATATATTGCACCGTCGAGCGGAAGCTCTGCGAGTCGTCGCTGCACAGTCTAGTTCGAAGGTGGATGAGAAGAAGCAGAAGCAAAATGTGCACTCTGCCGAATGGGCACAGCAATCTCGCAGTGCGGTGGTGACAGCCCAGAATTTGGCCTGTGGACGCTTCGATATCACACAGGATGTTCTGCCTCCTGATCTCCCCGTGTCCGACCATGTCCAGTTCATACGCAACCACGACTGGTCGTCGACGCCTCTGGGTCCCATGGCGGGGTGGTCGACCTCACTACGATGTTTCGTGAACATGATCAATGCCGATAACAGAGCTGCGTGCGTATGGTGGGGACCCCAGAGGATTGCCATCTACAACGAAGTGTACGTGCAAATTGCTGCCGACCGACATCCCATGTGCATGGGGAAAACTGCTGCAGAGGTCTGGCCAGAGCTCGTCGACGCCCCTTTTGGCCTGTCCTTTGACTATGCGGATCGCACGGGTCTGCCGTCCTCTGGCGATCGCGCCCAGTTTTTTATACAGGCGAGTGACGGCCGCAAGGTGGAATTATGGGCGTCGTGGGAAATGATGCCGTTGCCCGGTTTGGGCGGAAATTTGGGGTACTATAACAGTGCGACGGATGTGACACAGGAGATGCTGAACAATAGGAGGATGGAGACTTTGCAAAGCCTTGATCAGTCGGCAGGCGAAGCACAGAGTGTGGACGATTACTGGGGGCAAGTCCTGCAGGCACTTGAGGACAATCCATTCGAAGCCCCCTTTGTGGCATTATATGGACCGTTCAGTCTCGCAAAGACGGCCCGAGCGGCGCAGTTCCTGGGTCAAGAACTCGAAGTGGAAGACCATGACAGCTCTATCTCGCAAGGTGAGTCTGTATTCGCTGGCACGAAATGGACACTCGAGGGGGTTCTGGGTGGGTCGTCCCCGGGAATACTACCTGCTACAGTCGACCTCGACTCGGGCAATGAGGACCTCACACCATTGTTCCGAGCGGCAATCAACACAAAGACGATTCAGATTCTGGAGTTGGCAGATATGGCTGCTCCTCTGCAACAAGCCGCCAAATCCAGAGTCTGGGACGCAGAAGCTTGCCGTACCGTGGTTCTGCTGCCAATATGGTCAAGCTATCAAGAACATCGCTCCGGCTTCCTCTTGCTGGGACTGAATCCACGACGTCCTTATGATGAGCATTATAGAAGATTTGTTCGACTCTTCCACCATCAACTCACAACCAATCTATCGACCCTCGTCACGGCCGAAGACGAGGCCAGACGCGGAAGAGCCGCTGCGAGAATGGCTGCCAAAGACCGCATACGGTTGGTAGAGAAGCTGGCGGCGAGCGAGCACGAAGCGCAGCTTAGTGAGCTGCGATTCCGCTCCATGGCTGATCTTGCGCCCATCGGAATTTTCGAGTTCAGTCCAGAGGGCAAACTGTTATACGCAAATTCGCACTGGATCGAGCTCACGGGGTATCAGCCGGAAGCGATGCAGGAAGGCATGTCATTGTCGAATGCATTGGCAGAATCAGACCGCGCAACTTTCGAGGAGCACTGGAATCAGCTCTTCTCGGGACTGGACGTCAATTTCGAGTGTCGCTTGGATCGGCCATACAGTACTCAAGAAACTTATGCGGGCGAGCGTCTGGAAGGCGAGACGTGGGTGCTCATCACAGCCTATGCTCTTCATGATGATACGATGGACTCGCGAACGGATCGCATCACGGGCATCTTTGGCTGTCTAGTCGACATTTCCAGACAGAAGTGGATGGAAGGCTTTCAAGAGAGGCGGTTCAAAGAACAAACCGAACGAAGACGTCAGCAAGAAACGTTCATGGACACTACTTCACACGAAGCCCGTAATCCGCTCGCCGCCATTACATTGTGTGCTGACGATTTGAACTCTATTGTGCGCGAAATCCTCGACGGGGACGGCGATGATCTGGTCATTCCTCGACGGACGGCGACGGCGCTGCTTGAGAGCGTCGACATTATTGTATCTTGTGCTCGGCATCAGAAGAGGTAAGAAATGTCAGGGCGAAGTGTATCGCCCATGAGTAAAGACGACTGCTGACCTTCCGCTCCTTAGAATCATCGACGATGTGCTGACGTTCAGCAAGCTGGACTCTGGAATGCTGAAAACATGTCCGATGCCAATGAGGCCTACAGAAGTCGTTGATCAGGCTTTGAAAATGTTCCATAACGAGCTCCACCGCAGCAACGTCGAGCTTGAATACAGAGTGGGCTCATCGTATGGAGAGTTGGGTGTGGATTGGGTTCTTCTAGATCCCACTCGTTTCCTGCAGATTCTGGTCAATTTGTTGAACAATGCCGTTAAATTCACTAAGCACGAAGAATCACGCCGAATCACTGTAACACTGGAGGCCTGCTATCCTCGACCCACCGGAGAGGAGTATGGAGTCGTCTTTGCTCCTTTCACCCCACCGAGCCGGGGAGGACAATCTTCTTTGAGCCTGAAAGATACACCACTTGACGGTACTCGGACGCCTCGCGACGGTATTTATATATACGTCTCTATCAAGGACACCGGACCTGGGATCATGCAGCACGAACTCGACAATCTGTTTCAACGCTTCCAACAGGCTTCACCAAAGACTTACGCTCGATATGGAGGTTCAGGGCTAGGCTTATGGATATCGAAAGAGCTGTGTGCTAAACTCGGAGGCCAAATCGGCGTCGCCTCGACGGTCACAAATGACACGTCCACTCATGGATCCACATTTGCCTTCTATGTCCAGGCACCGAGATGTGCATCCCCCACTGCTCAACAGCAGCGCATCGAGACCAATAACAACGTTGCAACAGCCCGTAAAGTCTCCCTTGACGAAGTCAACATTGACATGAGCCTACCAGGTGGGCAAAAGCAGCCTACAAACACACGCGTGCCTGCGCTCCCCGTGAAGCCGCCACACGCAAAGCCAATGGTCTCGGCTGCGACCTCCAATGCGGCAGTAGTCAGACTGCTTGTCGTCGAGGACAACCTCGTCAACCAGAAAGTCATGCGGAAACAACTTCTCCGCGCAGGCTTCGAAGTCGCAGTCGCCAACCACGGCAAAGAAGCTCTCGAGCACATCTACCCATCATCATCATCATCATCATCTCCCAGCAACAATACCAAAACCCACCCCCCTCCTCCTCCTCCTCCTCCTCCCTTCGACGTCATCTTAATGGACGTCGAAATGCCCATCATGGGCGGCCTGGAATGCACGCAAATCATCCGTGCGCGAGAGCGCGAGAAGAAGCAAAATCCTCCTTTTTGTTCCTACTCGAGAAGATTACCCATCCTCGGCGTCACGGCAAATGCTCGAGCGGAACAACAGGCTGCTGCGCTCGAGGCGGGGATGGATAGCGTCGTGACCAAACCTTTTCATATGACTGATTTGTTGCCGGCTATTGAGCTGGTGAGATGGGGACGGGGGATTTCTCTGGTCTGCGATGATAAGAAGAAGGTGGATGGGGATTGATGTATGAGGGATGCAGATAAAAAAATATCCCGGGAGAGACTTTATCGGGTGGTGATGATGATATGGGTATACGACAGACACTGTGCGCTTTTTGCTATTTGGTGTATCCGTTGTTATATCAAGACGTGAGCTCCGATGCAAACACAGCAATTCGCATTGATAGGTACATGTACCTGCGCTGAAGGAATGAACATCATCGTGCGTACAGTCGAAAACAATAATACGACGTGCTCACACTGTCGTGAGTCTCAAGTAACTCACTAAGGTATAATCTGTTCTCACCAGCGACTCTACCACCTCCTCCTCTTGAACAGCGTCCATAGTTCTACCCTACCCTCAAAGTAGAACTTCCTCTTCCAATATCTGTTCATGGATATTCGCTCTCCCATGCCAGGAAGATCAAAGAACGCCCACTACCCGACAATCTTCATTCATTCCACGCGATTGGACTATACCTTATCATGCTGCTGCTTTGCAAGTACAAGCATTCAATCCAATCTGCGATCCACGTAACTCCAACTACCACCCACCCCTAATGATGGACTTCTTCTTCTTACTTATCCTATCTTCTAGAACAAACACCTTCTTGCCAACATCAGTCAGTCCTCGTTTTAGGTAATATGATATTCGAAAATTGTTGTGCGATGAATGAATGGATGGGCTTTTGATTTTATATGATGTCTACTTAAGGTACTTACTTACCTTATACTCGGTCCAGATACCCAGCTGAAAGTCGTGTATACCTAAGGTACCCAAAGGCGCTTTTCGAGACTACATGTACCTACCTAGAAATGTGTAGACTCCATTGTCGCAGGTGGTGTTCCCCGATTTTGTCTCCTTCTCCTCAGTATCTATCTATTCATTTGTGCTAAACACTGCATTGTCAAGAAAAGCAAAGCAAAGCAAAGCCCTCGCGAGAGTGCAGGTCGAAAACCATTCTTCATGATTATTGACATGGCAGCGTGAGTCCTCTTGTCTTTTTAGACATCATATCCAGCATTCCACGTTCTTCAATTCCTATAATCATACTAGAACTACCTGTACCTTACCTGCTGTCATACTCGGCACCATCTATCTGTACACCTACCTCCCTGCCTCACACGCACACACTACAGTTTGATGTAACTTTTGATCGTCACGGCGCAACAACAAGCGATTGACTGGTAGAAATAAAATTGAACAAGCGCTTGCGTTTTGCTCAGTATGGGTGAAATATGAGTGGAGGGGAGGGAGAGAGGGAGAGACACAAGACGTACTGAGGGCGACCTTGTGAAAAGGTGAAGAGAGGTCGAGAAAACTATGGGCAATGCGAAAAAGAAAAAAAAAAGACGTCAGCTTTCTACTCCCAGCCGTGTGCTCCTGCAAAAAAGCGATCCAGCCTCTGTACATCCATCTCAGCATGAAAGAACGGCAACTGATACGACTCTGCAGGCACGTAATCAGGAATCAGATCCCCAATTTTCCCCGCATGAGCGAGATCAATAAAAACCACCTCGTCCTGTTCGTTCAACATCGTATTTCCCGGATGCAAATCCCCCAAAGCAAATCCCGCATGGTGCACGCGATGCAGAGCCTCTTGGACTGCCTCGTAGTACTGCGGAAGCCGCTCAAAGTCGAGTGGGGAAAGGCGTTCCATGCGGTAGCCATACATTATTCCCTCGCTGGTGTCGATCAAAGGCTGTGGATGAACGCGTGGGATAGGTAGCGAAGGGAATTTGCTCATCGACTCGAGCATTTCGAACTCATGCTGTAAGCGCTGGCGCGCGATAGGTTCTGGATGGGCGAGCTTGATCACAGGAGGGAGTGGCATAGAACTATTATCAGAGTAGTAGTCCTCCCGGATCCATGAATCGGCGCCAAAGCCCAGCAGCGCAGAATGCTGCCAAGTGTGAGTTGCATTTTCGCTGAGCTCGACCTGCTCGAAGGTGCAACCTGTCGGAAATTCGGCGAGGCTGGGGCATCGAGCGGAGCCAGACCAGAACAAGCGATACAGCTCGCCGCGAAAGTCGACATAGGACCAGTAGTCGTCTGCAGATGGGCCGGGCGTTGGCGCAGAAATTCGCCTCGCCTGCGGGCGCTCATGAACGCTAGGAGACCACCAGGTCTGCCATAGAGCTTTGAGGCGGGAGAGAAGCGGGATAATGTGAGTGGATGGTAGAATGGAATCCATGGCTGGGAATGGCGAGTGCGATTTGTTGACGTGTGGTGGTGTGCGTCCTGTTCATATCTGACTCGCCTAATCCGTTGCTCTGCCAACAATGTGATTCGGACGTTCTGCCAGCACTGCCAGGCGTCTGTTCGCCAAGTTTGAGGTGGTATATAGCGTTTAGGTAATAATCGGTATGCAAAGTTGCAGGTGAATTAAGCTAGGCGTACTTATATATATCTACTACCTATGTATCAAGGGAAAAAGTTACGGTTTTTGCAAGTCTTTCATTTCAATATTACTATACAAGACAGAAAGCAGTTGATAATCTGCCTAGTCTCGCCTAGTGCATCAATGCCAAATTAGAAAAGGTCTGTGGGAGAACCCCAATAGAAGGCCCTCCTGATAGCATCACATCCAATTGACATGTGCTCGTACGCCCATCTAAGTGCAAGAAACGCTATCATGGTAACATGGCCGTCCCTCAGCTCCTATTCCCAACGGATCATCCTGTGCCGTACATCCAGCTACTCATCAAATTCAAGAATCTCTCCACCCAAATCTATAGTAGAATCATGCCAGCACCGGAGATCATTCCAAGAGTCACGATAAAAGCCATTGGAATGAGAGAAGAAACGGCTGTAGGCACACCAAGCGGTGCACCTGCGCCCTTTGATGAGGATCCAGATCCAGATCCGGACTGCGAACCCTGATCATTCGAGTTTGCCGTTGGGCTCGAAGTGACAACGCCGGTGCCGGCAGTTCCAGCCTCGGACATGAGAGTCTCGCAAGCCCCGGAAGCGGTAGTGGCAGACTTGACTTCCGCGGCGCCATTGAACGCGCAAGCATCAGATGCGCTGTTCTGGGAGAGGTAGTACTGGTTGAAGGCGAAAGCGAGCTGTTCAGTCGAGTTGCACATGCTGTAAGCGCCAAAGTCACCAGTGGAGGCATTGGCATTGATGCCAGCGCAGATGTCATCCCCATAGCCGCAGACGGTGCCAAAGAGATCGCCGTAGTCATCGGCGGACGTGGAGCTGGTGACGACACAGCTGAGAGACCTGTACATGCAGTTGCAGAGCTGCTTGTTTGGCGATGGTGGAAGAGGCGAGGACTTGGGGTTCCAGTCCTCAGTGCCGTCACTTGGGCAAGCGGCGGCAGTGTTGGTGGGTGAGTAGTCGTCCAAGTTGACACCTGTAGGAGTGGCGGCGGCAATTTGGGATTTGAGGTTGTCGAAGTCAGCCAGAGTCTTCACATCGTTACCATCAACAGACACGAGACCGTAATCGTTCGCCTCCTGGAAGTACATGTAGACAATGCCACCGGACCAGACAGGGGTCATCTTGTCGCCGTAGAGAGCTTCGACCTCTGTGAAAGGGCGTGGCGAAACGTTGTTGCAGCCGTATTCGGCGAAGAAGACGGGCACGGAATAAGTGGAGAACTCCTTGGTGCGGACATCATAGCCGGACTCGGTATAGGAAGAGTCGCCACACCATGAGTAGATGTTGTAGCCCCAAAAGTCGATGGCGCTGTCGGCATCACCGCAGTTGAAGTAGTCGGCCATGTTCACACGAATGTCGGCGTCATCGTTGGTTGCGTATCCCACACCAATGGTTCTGTATCCTTGAGACTTGATGTATGCCTTGGTATCACGGACTGCGGCCTTGACGAATGCGCTGGCATCGGTGTTGTTGGGCGCGTTCGACACCTCATTACCGGCGAAGAAGCCGAGAACGTTTGTGTAGTTGGCCATGGCGTCAACAACGGAGGTGTATCGCTCGTAGAGAGCATCGTTCCACGCAGGATCATCGCGGTTGATGGATGAGCCGTCCACGGGCGCTGACAGATCGGCCACCACGTAAATACCAGCATCAGCGAGCATGCTCATGCAGTCGTCGTGATTCGAGTCTGGGTTGATCGCGTAGACACGGATGGTGTTGGTGGAGAGCTCCTGGAGATATGGGATATCGCGCTTGCAGGCGTCGACGTCGGCCAGAGGATCGGTATATGTTTGATCGCTCGTGGTCGAGCCATTGCCGGAGTAGTCCTGCTGGTAAGCGACACCCTTCATGAAGCTGCGGCCGAGTGTCAGTGCCAGTTCCCGCCACGGGTGCACTGTCGTTGCTCTTACAATTGAGTGCCGTTGTTCTCGTAGAAGAACTTGGAGCCCTTGATGACAATGGCCGGAAGATCGGCGGCAGCGGCGCTCCCCACCAAGGCGGCGGCGGCGGATGCCAATGTGAAGGTCCTCATGATGTTGATTTATGAATTACGGTATGGAAGTGGTGATGGTGATGTTGGTGATGGTGATAGTGGTGAGATGGCGAGCGGGACGATTCAGCGTCGGACTGACTGGAGGGATGAGCTGAGCTGAGCTGGAATGCCGCCGTCCACCAGGGAAGCAAAGCAGGCGCGAGGCAGGTCAGGGTAAGGTGGTCGTGGCTTCCGGGGAGGCGTAGTAGTGGTAAGGGAGGCAATGAGTGTATGAAGGCGGTGGTATTAGTGCCAAGGCGAGAAGGATAGACAAGCAAGATTGGCAGAGGCGACAAGGAGTATGTGCGGCGATGTGGGTGGAGGGTGAAGAATCTAAGATGTTGTTCAGGAGACAAGCCGCGAGCCGAGAGCTGTTCGTTTCTGCTTGCGCGTCTTCGCCCTGCGCTATGCCCCTTTGGGCGACGTGGAACCGCAGTCGCCACTCTTGATTTGCTGATACTTTGCTTACTACTGCCTGTCCTGCTTACTGCTGCTACAGTATATGTACTCGCTCTTACTACTACAGTCCATACTTAATTAGTACTCCATACATGTGTGGTGCTTCGTACCTTCACGTGCGCGAGTGGCGGATCAGTAGTCGATGTAAGTGAGGTGAGTAACGATTGCGTGGTCTGCTAAATTTACTACACAACGTTAGAACTAAGGGAATGGTACCCTGTCCTTAGCCTCAACGCTTTCACGAGCCGCGACACTTTTCCAGAACGTCGCACAATACACTACGTTGTTGCCGATTGGTGACAATGCACGACTGCCTCAACGGGCATTGTGAATTTCTTGGTTGGCCTCCTGGGAATGCGTATGGACGTAGCGAGAGAGAGAAAGAAAGAAAGAGAGAGAGAGAGAGGCAGAGAGAAAGAAAAGTCGCGCAGGACGGGAATGAGTGTGGTTCGCCAAGAAGACGTCTACTGCGCCTAGCATGAAGCCTTTCAACAGCTGAGAAAGCAGTATCCGCCCGAGCCAAATCGACACAACACCTGTACGGAGTATTTGTACAGTAGATGTACATATTCTTACAGCGCCCCTAGCAACGACATCAGAAAACTTGCTTCCTTCCGCTGCTGGTATATACTCGACTTCAGACATGTGGACGCGTACGCTGGCGCTGGGTGCTGGGCAACCGGACCAGACTACGGATCAACAAAGTCGTTCGCAGAACTACTGCAGGAACCAATGCAACGCAGTGGGGTTGCTGACGCGCACACAAGAAGTACTATTGGAGCTTCCCAGGCACAGCAGGATTCATGGCCTCTTGAGAAGATCTGAAAGCGTTCCGACCAAGACCATGAGAAGAAGAAATGTAGTAGTACCTCTGCATCCTCACCGCTGGTGGTGGTGGTGGTGGTGGTGGTGTTGGTGGTTGTTGTTGTTGTTTCCCAAGTGCTCTCTCCTGGCACAAATTTTGCAGGAAACGTGTTTCAGAGTTAGGTTGTGCCATGCGCTAGTTCTAGTCGAGACTGTTGTGCGGCACAGCTGGCCTATCGTTGAGCTCGAGAGAGAGGCGTTGATACTTGTTTTGCGCAGCTGTGTTGATGTGGCTGATGCAAACAAGTATTCTTACCTTACCATAGGCCTAGGGATTCTTGATCCATTCACGCGGGAAAGGGTGGCCTGCGACATGACATGTTACAGCAAGGTACGGAGTACATCTCACGGGCTGTCTGGTGTGAACAGCACCTCGAGGCACATGTTGTAGATTGTGGCAATGCGTGCGAGAATTGCTATCCAAAATAGAAACGATAATGGCAACTTAGCTCCATCATTTGCCACACACCGGCTACGCACCTCCTGCAGGTCACTCAACAATCCTGCATATACGCTTGGCCTGATCAGACTGTGATGTGACTGGTCTATCGTCGATTTCTCACAGTTTCTTGTTCGCATACAGCGCTGTTGATCTTCTCCAAAGTTCAAGTTCGACTGTTCGACGAGTGGCTGCACCCTGCGGACCATCGTGGCAAAACACGAGGAGGTTCATGGGGACTGGTCGGTGGTACAGTGGGATCACATGTATTCTCCAACGAGGAGCCGAACTGCGGGCGTCTGCTCCGAACGTGTGCTGAGCAAAAATTCAGAGTCCCAAGACCCGTAGGCTGCTTGACGAAGTGCAAGGAAAAGTCGTTCATGTAGACTAAAGCTGACCATCAATATGATCATCAAAACATGAGTGGTCCTCTGCCCGGGACTAGCATCGGTAAAGAGAATTGGTGTGTTTTGGCATAAGCGGCGCCAATAACAATTCCTGTTTCCCCTTTTCCGCTCCCTGCCTCCCTATCCATGTTCTAGATCTAGCGCGTGGTGGCTCCCACGATGGATATATTGTCATGAATACGTGTAACAATACGGATAATAAGGCACCTGACTGTGCTGTCCTTCCATTTCATTCACTGCTTGCTCCAGCACTGCCTCCCGTGTGTGTTGCCAGACGAGCAACCAAGTCCCCGCTCGCATTATCACCACCACCACGTCTCGTCGAGTGTATACCGAACATCACAGGTGCAGACAGAGGCAGAGTCGTGGACACTACTAGCGCGTCGGCGTGGACCCGAGATTTTCACGCTTCAGGCGGAAACAAACAGGGCCGTCGCTGCGGCCGCCGCCAATCAGGGCCGCCAATCGAGGAGACGCATTGGCGCTCCCCTTTGCCCCAACGCGCGTTCTGTGCCTTCAAGCCTTGTCGTTCTCCCAGCAACAGCGAGAATCCCGCAGCCACCAGCATCTCTCTCCTGCACAGCACCACCGCTCTTTCCTGGAACCACCCACCGACCGCAGCTGTGCGGCGCCTCTGTTATTTCGACTTCGCAACGGCAGGACCTGCTCGCTCTCGTTGCTCCTGCTCTTGCCTGGGATTCCGATCGTGGACTCCGCCAACGCTCGCTCCATTTCTGCCCACCACCACTACCTGACCTGACTTCCGCTCGACGTACACGCCAGCCCGCTCGCTCATCAACAGGACTCCTCTACCATACGGCTACAGACCCATAATCGCGAGCACGCAGCACGGCTCTCGCCCCATTGCAGTGCCCATGCTGCACGTTTGAAAGGTACGCTGCTGCTGATGCCGCCGACTCCGCCCCGCCCTTCACGCTGCCGTTTCACACCCTCCCTCCCTTTGTCACGTCCATCCCCCACGGCGTCTGCCTCACTTTCGCTGCGGGTCGCCGTCGACATCGTGCCCGTGTGCATCTGCCATCGTCCTCTGCTGACTTTGACTGGCAGTAATATCTAATCCCACCTCCATCGCCCATCATGGCGCAGCCCCAGCCGGGAGCCTACGACGATGGCTACGGCGCCCAACACCCACATGACCCTCACGCAGCGCAAGATGGGTACTACCAAGACGATCAGGCGTACTATGATCAACACGGCGCCGCGTACGGTCAGGGCCAGCACGATGGCTACTACGACGACAATGGATACTATCAAGCCCAGCCGGGCCAAGAAGGCTATGCGCAAGACGGTTACTACGATGCCCCTGGTCAACAAGGCTATCAAGACGAGTACTACAACGACCAGTACTACGACCAGGGAGCTCCTGCTGCAGGCCAGTATCAGCAACAAGGTCGCGGGTACGCAGGTCAGCGTAGGAGCGGCCGACGCGGTCACGACTCGGAAGAGGACTCCGAGACTTTTAGCGACTTCACCATGAGATCAGACATGGCTCGAGCTGCGGAAATGGACTACTATGGACGCGGCGATGAGCGCTACAACTCGTATGGCGATGGCACTGGCCGAGGATACCGTCCACCATCCTCACAAGTATCATACGGTGGGAATCGCTCATCTGGCGCGTCCACACCAGTGTACGGCATGGACTACACGAGCGCTTTGCCAGCTGGTCAAAGGTCTAGAGAGCCATACCCAGCCTGGACCTCTGACGCACAGATTCCGTTATCCAAGGAGGAGATTGAAGACATCTTCCTCGATTTGACTGCAAAGTTCGGTTTCCAGCGCGACAGTATGCGCAACATGTTCGACCACTTGATGACCCTTCTCGATTCTCGCGCCTCCCGCATGTCGCCCAATCAGGCACTCCTCTCGCTGCACGCCGACTACATTGGCGGTGAGAATGCCAATTTCAGGAGATGGTACTTCGCCGCTCACCTCGATCTCGACGACGCTGTTGGTTTTGCCAACATGAAGCTCGGGAAAGCCAATAGAGCGACGAGAAAGGCGCGCAAGGCCGCAAAGAAGAAGAAGGACGCCAACCCCGAGAATGAAGAGGCGACTCTGGAGAGTCTCGAGGGCGACAACAGCCTGGAAGCCGCTGAATACCGCTGGAAGACACGTATGAACCGCATGTCTCAGCATGACCGAACCCGACAGATTGCGCTGTACCTGCTCTGCTGGGGTGAAGCCAACCAAGTGCGTTATATGCCTGAGATCATGGCCTTCATCTTCAAGTGCGCAGACGACTTCTACCACTCTCCCACTTGCCAGAACCGTGTCGAGCCAGTCGAGGAGTTCACGTACTTGAACAAGTGCATTACCCCGTTGTACACCTACTGCAGAGACCAAGGATACGAGATCTACGAGGGAAAGTACGTCCGCAAGGAGCGTGATCACCAAAAGGTCATTGGCTACGATGACATGAACCAGCTTTTCTGGTATCCCGAAGGTATCGAGCGCATCGTCTTTGAGGATAAGACCCGCCTGGTCGATCTGCCACCTGCTGAGCGGTACGAGCGTCTTGGAGACGTTGTCTGGAAGAAGGCCTTCTTCAAGACGTACAAGGAGACTCGTTCTTGGTTCCACATGTTGACCAATTTCAACCGCATCTGGATCATCCACGTTTGTGTCTTCTGGTTCTACACTGCATTCAACTCTCCAACTCTGTACACCGCCAACTACCAGCAACAGCTCAACAACAAGCCCAACGGCGCAGCTCAGTGGTCCGCTGTCGCTCTTGGTGGTACTCTCGGTTGCCTCATTCAGATCCTGGCTACTCTGGTAGAATGGATGTACGTTCCACGACGATGGGCCGGCGCACAGCACTTGACCAAGCGCCTGTTCTTCCTCCTTGGCATGTTCGTTCTCAACATCGCTCCCGCTGTCTACATCTTTGGCATCAACCAAAAAGGCAAGATCGCCCTTATCTTGGGTGTTGTCCAATTCTTGATCGCCTTGGGCACTGTCTTCTTCTTCGCCATTATGCCTCTTGGTGGACTATTCGGAAGCTACCTCAACGGCAAGCGACGACAGTACGTGTCTTCCCAGACCTTTACAGCCAGCTACCCTCGTCTGGAAGGCAATGACATGTGGATGTCTTACGGTCTCTGGGTCTTGGTCTTTGCGGCGAAACTTGCTGAGTCTTACTTCTTCTTGACTCTCTCGTTCCGTGACCCGATCCGAATTCTATCGACCATGAACATTCAGAACTGCCTCGGAGACCAGATCATCGGCCCAATACTGTGCTACCAACAGCCAACAGTACTTCTCATTCTGATGTACTTCACTGACCTGATTCTCTTCTTCTTGGATACTTACCTCTGGTATGTCATCTGGAACTGCGTCTTCTCCGTGGCACGATCGTTCTATCTTGGTGTGTCTATCTGGACGCCATGGAGAAACATCTTCTCTCGCCTGCCGAAGCGTATTTACTCCAAGATCCTGGCCACGACCGACATGGAGATCAAGTACAAGCCCAAGGTCCTCATCTCGCAGATTTGGAATGCTATCGTCATTTCCATGTACCGCGAGCACTTGTTGGCCATTGATCACGTCCAGAAGCTCCTCTACCACCAGGTTCCCTCCGAGCAGGAAGGCAAGCGCACTCTTCGCGCTCCAACCTTCTTTGTGTCGCAGGAAGATCACTCCTTCAAGACCGAATTCTTCCCATCTCAATCTGAGGCTGAGCGTCGCATCTCCTTCTTTGCTCAATCTCTCTCGACACCCATTCCGGAGCCATTGCCCGTTGACAACATGCCAACCTTTACGGTCATGATTCCTCATTACGGTGAGAAGATCTTGTTGTCCCTCCGTGAGATCATTCGTGAAGACGAGCCATATTCCCGAGTCACCATGCTGGAGTACCTCAAGCAACTGCACCCTCACGAGTGGGATTGCTTCGTGAAGGACACCAAGATTCTTGCTGACGAGACCTCTCAATTCAACGGCGACTACGAGAAGAATGAGAAGGACACTCAGAAGAGCAAGATTGACGACCTGCCATTTTACTGCATTGGTTTCAAATCTGCTGCGCCAGAATACACTCTGCGCACACGTATCTGGGCCTCGCTGCGTTCGCAAACTCTCTACCGCACAATTTCTGGTTTCATGAACTACAGCCGTGCCATCAAGTTGCTGTACCGTGTTGAGAATCCCGAAGTCGTCCAGATGTTCGGTGGCAACTCTGACAAGCTGGAGCGCGAGCTCGAGCGCATGGCTCGTCGCAAGTTCAAGATCGTTGTCTCCATGCAGCGTTACGCCAAGTTCTCCAAGGAGGAACGCGAGAATGCCGAGTTCCTCCTCCGCGCCTATCCCGATCTCCAGATTGCCTATCTCGACGAGGAACCCGCCACACAGGAAGGGGAGGACCCAAGACTCTTCTCTGCTCTCATCGATGGTCACTCTGAGCTCATGGAAAATGGCATGCGTCGTCCAAAGTTCCGTGTCATGCTTTCTGGTAACCCAATTCTTGGTGATGGAAAGTCTGACAACCAGAATCACTGCCTCATCTTTTACCGTGGAGAGTACATTCAACTCATCGATGCCAACCAGGACAACTACCTCGAGGAGTGCTTGAAGATTCGATCTGTGCTTGCTGAGTTTGAGGAGATGACTACTGATAATGTCTCGCCATACACTCCTGGTCTGCCACCTACCAAGTTCAACCCTGTTGCCATTCTCGGAGCTCGTGAGTACATTTTCTCTGAGAACATCGGTATTCTCGGTGATGTTGCTGCTGGAAAGGAGCAAACATTCGGTACCCTCTTCGCTCGTACCTTGGCTCAAATCGGCGGGAAGCTGCATTACGGTCATCCGGATTTCCTGAACGGTATTTTCATGACTACTCGTGGTGGTGTCTCCAAGGCTCAAAAGGGTCTTCACTTGAACGAAGATATCTACGCCGGTATGAACGCCATCCTTCGTGGTGGTCGCATCAAGCACTGCGAGTACTACCAGTGTGGCAAGGGTCGTGATCTGGGTTTCGGATCTATTCTCAACTTCACCACCAAGATCGGTACTGGTATGGGAGAGCAAATGTTGTCTCGCGAGTACTACTATCTCGGAACCCAACTGCCTCTGGACCGCTTCCTGTCATTCTACTACGCCCACCCCGGTTTCCACATCAACAACTTGTTCGTCATGTTGTCAGTGCAACTCTTCATGTGGTGCTTGCTCAATCTGGGTGCCCTCCGACACGAAACCATTGCTTGCCGATACAACCGCGATGTGCCCATCACCGATCCGCTCTTCCCCACTGGTTGCGCTAACATCGTCCCTGTCATGGACTGGGTACAACGTTGCATTGTCTCCATCTTCATCGTGTTCTTCATCTCCTTCGTGCCTTTGACGATCCAAGAGTTGACGGAACGCGGATTCTGGCGTGCGGCAACTCGTCTGGCAAAGCACTTCTCCTCGCTGTCTCCGCTCTTCGAGGTGTTTGTCACCCAGATCTACGCCTACTCGCTGCAACAGGATTTGTCTTTTGGAGGTGCTCGCTACATCGGTACCGGTCGTGGTTTCGCCACTGCCCGTATGCCATTCGGTGTGCTCTACTCGCGATTCGCAGGTCCTTCCATCTACCTGGGGGCTCGACTTCTGATGATGTTGCTCTTCGGTACGTTGACGGTCTGGGGTTACTGGCTGCTTTGGTTCTGGGTGTCTCTCATGGCGCTCTGCATCTCGCCTTTCCTGTTCAACCCTCACCAGTTCGCTTGGGCCGACTTCTTCATCGACTACCGCGAGTTCCTCCGCTGGTTGTCTCGCGGCAACACCAAGGCACACTCCGCGTCCTGGATTGGATTCGTGCGCCTTTCGCGTACTCGTCTCACCGGTTTCAAGCGCAAGGCACTCGGAGAGCCATCGGCCAAACTTTCTGGCGACACACCTCGTTCCAAGTTCACCAACGTGTTCTTTAGTGAGATCGTTGGTCCACTTGTGCTGGTCGCTGTCACCCTGATCCCATATCTGTTTATTAATGCCGGTGTGGGAGTCATTCCGAGCAACAATACCGATGGACAGAATCTCAAGGCCACAAGCTCGCTGATTCGTGTTGCAATCTGCGCCTTTGGCCCAATCGGTGTCAACGCTGGTGTCGCTGGTGGCTTCTTCGCGATGGCTTGTTGCATGGGCCCAGTGCTTAGTATGTGCTGCAAGAAGTTTGGCGCCGTTCTGGCTGGTATTGCCCACGCCATCGCTGTCATCATGCTGTTGGCCTTCTGGGAAGTCATGTTCTTCCTCGAGAGCTGGAGTTTCGTCAAGGCTCTCCTTGGTATGATCGCAGTCGTTGCTATTCAACGCTTCATCTTCAAGCTCATCATCGCCCTTGCTCTGACGAGGGAGTTCCGCGCCGACACATCCAACATAGCATGGTGGACCGGAAAGTGGTATGCTCTTGGATGGCACACACTCTCGCAGCCTGGCCGTGAGTTCCTCTGCAAAATCACCGAGATGGGTTTCTTTGCTGCGGACTTCTGCTTGGGACACGTACTCTTGTTCTTCATGCTGCCACCACTCCTGGTACCTTACATTGACAAGTTCCACTCTGTCATGCTCTTCTGGCTCAGGCCAAGGTATGTTCGATTTCTCTATCCTCACACTTCGCTACTTACTAACATGATCGCAGTCGTCAAATTCGGCCTCCAATTTACTCGCTCAAGCAATCGAAACTTCGACGTCGACGTGTCATTCGCTACGCGATTCTCTACTTCTCGATGTTTGTTCTGTTCATCATCCTGATGGTTGGACCGGTCATTGCCAAGAAGTTGATCGACATCCCCAAGATCGACATCATGGAACTTCAGCAGCCATCTGACTGGAACAACAACGACACCACGAACTCCCAGACTGGTACCGCTGTTGGCTCGGGAGCTAGAGCTACAGGCAGACCATCATCTACTCGTGCTGCGACGAAGATGATGGCGAGAATGATGATGGATGCTTATCAGCAAATGTAGAGACGTGCGAGCAAGCATCTTTTATGACACGGCCGAGCAGAAAATATGACTCCCAGATTGCACGTCACATAGACCCGCTGCCTTGACTCGACACTGCGATTCGTCGTCGAGTTGTCCCATGTACCAACAGCATCATGAGGAGCGCGAAGACGTTCTACAATACACCACGTCGTCGCCACTTGGCGAGTCGCGGGTTAATGAATGGAGCAAGAGGCGAAACTGTATTTCACAACATACATTGAATGGGTTTTGGCGCAATCAGATGGGCATGGTGAGGCGCACAATACATGATATTTGTTTCATCACTGCTCGTAAATGGTTTGCCTGTTGATGGGCTTCTCCAAACTGAGTTGAGATGGGAGTAAGAACATTGCAAGCAGACCAATGTTTGTTCATAAGAAAGAAATCAGAAGTATCAGTTTTCAGCGCACAATCTTTCCGTTTCTTTTTGTGTATCCGCGTATGTGAGTTGGATATCTGGAACGAAGCATTGACGGGTTACGATGGGCTGCGTCCTTCTCTGCCTTTGCTGCTGCTGCTGCTGGAGAAACGATCGAGGGTTCCACACTACAGATCACTTGACGGGCGATTCTTCGAGGTACGTATAACCCATCCAGAGAAACAAGCACATGTAGTACATACATGTAAGTCAATAGTAGATTATCTCTAGAACTACTGCCATTCAACTTTAACAGGTCAAGTCAAATCAAGTCAAGTCAGTCAGGTCAATCCGCCATAGTTTCTACATCGCGAAGTCGAATATACTTTCAGCGTGTCTGTCAGTCAGTCAGTCAAGAATTGTTGGGACGATAATAGGTATTAGTTCTAACAGAAAGAAAGAAAGTCACTTTCGCTGGAATAGCTGAGGACTGACTCTTTTTCTGAGGGGGGAGAAGGAGGAGAAGGCAGAGAGGAGAGGAGATTGTTTGTTTGTTTGTCTGTCTGTCTGTCTCCTACTTCCATTCGGTAGGTAGCAGCCAGACAGTAGTTAGTAGGTAGAGTATGTAAGCTCATCCATCGCTCAATACGGTATACTTCTCCGATCCAAGAACCTACGTACCTGTTCACAGTATTGTATACCTGATCACAAAGTTTCACCAACTCCAAAGCTTGAACTAGGTAGGGTTTATTATCGGAAAGAGAAGATTGAAAAAAAAAACAGCTGAACAAGGTCAAGGTTCGGTTCGGTTTTCATCTGCAAAGTTGTTGCGTCGTCGCGTCGGACTCGGAAAGTAATAGTATTCTTCTGGGGTCGGATGTAAGGACTTGGGAAAAGTATGCGGATGCGGATAGAATTTGTTTCTAGGTACCTACCGGCTTATTTTGGACTGTGAACTCTGTTGCTGCTGCTAGCTGGTGGGTAGAATAGTGGTAGGGCTGTTGTTGTTGTTGGCTGTTTATTGGCTGTTGTTGTTGTTGTTGTTGCTGTTGTTATTGTTGGTAGTACGGATACAACTCCCGAGTCCAGTCCCTGACATCTGTTCTCGTAACGCGCATTGTTAAACTTGTCAAGCATTATTATTCCCAGGACTCTGTTCCTCTGTATACGCTGCCATGTCTGAATGACAAGGGCTCTGGTCTGACCAGCCCTCCTCGTTCAGTTCCAGTCGTACGGGTCTCCGGGGATATATCACCAACAAGAAGACAAACTACCTTACCTACGCATACTTTTTGATTATCGCCGACGTTGATCGATCTTCGGCGACGTGTCGAGATCGGAAATCGCCCAATGCGGCCATGATCATAAGGTACGTACTCTCTCTATTAGGCACTCACTGCGAGGACAAGCATAGAAACTCCGTTGTTTGTTGTGATATAGAGTTTGCGTTTTTCTGCACTCGCTGCAGCTCTCTCTCCATCCAGCTGGCGATCTCTTTTGATGCGATATTCTATTCTTACATGGATGCAACAAGTCTTTTTGTAACTCGGGAATGTCTCGCGTTCGGCGTCCTGCTCATGCGGTCTCCGAGGTTTGGTCGATCTCGCGTTGTACTGTACGAGTGTTAGTCTTATACTATCTATGACCTTGGGACCAGGCAAAAGAGGCCATATTGCTAGTAGAAGACTCCGACCTCTTTCGCGTCTGCTCGAACCTACACCAAATCAAGTTGTCTCTATCGAAATGTGTGCTCGGACAGATGTAGACGTCGTTGCCGCTACGCACTTCTACTCCAACTTGCTCTATACTACATACATCAAACGCAGCATTATCGGATACTACAGTTTCTGGAAATCCTGTGCTAGTAACTTCGATATACTGCGAATAAAGGGCACAGTATTGCTACTCAGTATAGAGGTAGGCAGTATATAAGGCATAGATCATCCTCAAAAGTAGACACAAGTCGTAATTCAGTCCATAATTCCATCGCATACTACTCCGTCTCTATAGCAACAAGAACGGAAGCCAGCTACACCGACCCTCCTCCTCCTCCTCCTTATACAAAAGCGATCGATCTAGCACGACATCGTACTCGAACTAGTGTTCGTATAAGACGAGTTCAGCATCCCTCTGTACCTCTTTTACTAGAACTTCAACTACCGTACTGCTATACTATGCTATTGCGGAGTATATAGTATAGTGAAGTGAAAAAAACTCGTGTCTCGGAAAGTCGGTGCTCTTGGAAGCCGAACACTGAACTCAGGAAATCGGGATGCAAGGCGTCGTCCGTCCGGGCTACTAGACTTCCGTTGTTCTGTTCTATTCTGTTATACGATGATTATGATGATGATGATGATGATGATGATG
>KZ104962.1:0-12017 GCA_000504405.2 Mycosphaerella sp. Ston1 | reverse complement strand
ATGATGATGATGATGATGATGATGATGATGCTGATGATGTAGTTCTACTATACACATTCGCATTTGTCCCGAAGTCCCGACGATGATGATTATGTCGACGACGATGATGTTGCGGTGTAGGAACTAAACGAACACATCCCGAGGATCTAGAACAGATAATCTCGTATCCTCTCCGTCGTCCTCGTCCTCATCGTCCTCGTCGCTTCTTCTCGTATCTACATATCTAGTCCCGAAACCTCAATATCTTTTCCTTACGTCTCCGTATAGGGCGCAGCTACTACCTCCGGGGACGGCGACAGGGATGATGCGAGATAGAACTAGAGATAGAGAGGGACACACACGGGCACGCGCATTTCTCCCAAGCCTGAGACATCCCGCGCGAGATATTTGATTTTCCTCAAGTGCGACGCCAATGAGGTCAGGTAGTTAGTTCTAGCCTTCGGACAGACGTAACGTATGCCCAGAGGTGTCACGTACGATATGAGCTTGGCTTACCTTACCTTATAGACGATGGTCCGTTCGGACGCAGAGACGAGACTAGAACTAAGGTAAGGTAGGTAGGTACCGTAGACATCTTGGCAGCAGTAGTATTAGGTAGTTCCAGCCTCGACCGACCGCTAAGGACATTCATTCGTTCATTCATCATAGTCTGTCTGTCTGTCTGTCTGTTGTACTAAGTAAGGCGTATGTATAATATATTTAGTTGTCTGTGCCAAGGTAAGGTCAGGTATTATTCCAAATACTTTTAACCTACATGTACAGGTTGCCTTACTATAGTATAGTATAGTGAAGTGATTAGGTAGTTGTATATACCGCTACTACTCTATGTCTTACTCCAAGAGGTCTCTCTCCCCAAGCACCCCGGACAAGCTCAAGAGTAGCGTCTTGTCTTGACTAGACTAATTAGACTAGACTAGTTCAGCGCTGTGTATGAACGGCACTTGATGTCGGTTTCTTTTCTTCTCCTTCTTCTTCTTCTTCTTCTTCTTCTTCGATGATGATGACGATGATGACGATGATGACGATGATGAGGAACGTCTCTTGAGTGTTTCCGCGGGTGAACTTGGGACTTATTAGGTACAAAGATGTACTCGCCCATCAGTAGTACGTAGTGTACTGTATTGCGCGGTCTGTGTTATCAAGCTTGTTATCATCATCATGATTATTCGTTTCTGCTTGCCATTTCTGTTAGAGACAATAATAACGCGACTGTGGATGATTTCTCATGTATAACTCTACTCGGTAGATAATATCATGCGAACCACCATGTCAGTATGTCTTCTCATCACGATGATCACTACTCTACCCAAGCTCTGTAAATGGTACGACTACCCCAAATCTGACCTTTCTTCAACACGACTTGCTGGCGCCATTCCTCCTGGTTGACAGCATTGACATATCGGCTCGCTTCAATGCAGAGTCCACTTCGCGGCCCACGAGGTGGCAGACCTTCCCTTGCAGGAGGAGCTTCAATAAACTTGCCGGCATAGAATTGGAAAGCAGGCTCGGTGCTGAGAGCTTCAAAGTGGATGTTTGTGTTTGGGTGGGAAAGCTCAACGAGTTTCTTGATGGGTTCTCTGCGTGTGTCGAGTGGAATGCTTGAAGGATCGGGATTCATAATGAAACAGTGGTCTGGGTCTGGTTTCTCAACACCGAAGATGAACTCTTTCTTGGCTTCGAATTCGGGATATGGTTCGATAGCGCCGGTGGGGATAGCCGTGTCGTCGACAGGTAGATGCAGGTTGGTATGGATGACAACCCTGGTGCCTTCATGTGTTGGACCGTCTGAGATGTTGAAGTAGCTTGGTTCATGTCAGTCGAGTAGTGACTATACCTCTGTGAAAACGCGCGCGCCTGTACCTGTGATTCGTCAAGCTCACAACAGTCTCTTCCACTTCGTCGCCCACCAGTTCCGCTTCGTATTCGATTTCCAGACTGGTCTTCTCTTTGCCCTCATCCTTCTCCACAGTGGGAATGTACCACAACCGGAGCTCGACAGTACCCGGAAAGCCCTCTTCACCATCCTTGCTCACATACTGGAACTCCAGTGCGTCGCGACCATTGCGAGTAACTTTCTCGGGACCAGCAAAGTCCTTCTTGCCCCAGCCCTCAGCGCCACCATGCAGTGTGTTGGGACCATTGTTCACAGCCAAATCATAGCTCTTGCCGTTCAAGCGGTTGATTCTGGCGCCAGAAATGCGATTGGCAACTCGTCCAATGTTCTCCCCAAAGAACTGACTCGATGGGTGCTTGTACGGTTCGGGAGACTCGAACCCGAGCACGATGTTCCGGCCGCCCACATTGAACTCTTGGATGATGCCTCCTTGTGGCAAGAACTTGAACGCGCCTGAAGATCGTGATCCGGCCATGGTGGGTGAGTGGGTAAGCGCAGGTAGGGAGATCCGAAGGGAGGTCGGTAGACAGGGAGGTGTGCAGTCGGCGGGCGAATAGCAGTGTCGGCGTTGGTTGTTGGTAGCTCGCTATATCTGTCACCGCATCAGTCCATCGAGAGGGGAAGCTGGAGGTTGGAGTTGAATAGTTCCATTCTAGTGCTGCTCTTCTACCACGTCTCACGATGGAGTATTTACCCAGGCGGATCGCGATCCTAGTGGAGCCGGCCTGGTCCACGGTACAGCATCTCTCGACTTCTCTACGACAGCTGGAGCTTTGCATTTAGCCTCAATTGCTTCTCCGTCTACAGTACTAGTTCTATCCAATTGCGCCATCCGGGTGGAAGTAGAAAATCCTAAAAGTGGCGACGGCGCTTGGTGGAGGAAAACCATATTTCCGACACATCGTCTGGTCATACCTTAGACATGACGATGAAGGACACATCATGACATTTTGATGGTCGTAGGAGAACTTGTCTACTGTAGAACTAGTAGTCTCGTCTAGCGCCCACGGATCATTCCGAATCATCTTCATCACCATCTTCATCATCATCATCTTCATCATCATTACACCACACAGGACAAACAAACAAACAACACACATGTATCTAATGCTTACACTTGCTTAGTACACTTGCTTGGTACAGAGTAAGTCTATCCCATGGAAACCTCCATCTCTTCAGAGTTATTCTTAGACCAAGAAAGATACACTATACCAGTATACCTCCTAGCCGCTACCTACCAACTCACCAGAATCCAATAAAGTACCTTACCTTACCTTCCATACCTTCATCACAACAATCACAATCACAATCACAATCACAACTAGGGGGTGAACGGCCGAACGGCCCTATAGGGAGACAGTTCACAGCAACAGCAAAAACCAGGAAAAAAAAGAGTACAAAAAATAAAAAGTCTACAGTTATATTAGGTATCATACCTTATTTCCCGAACTGTCGGGACTGAAGAAAGTTTATTTTCTTCATCGTTTAGTGCACGCACCTCGACAAGGGCTACCTACTCTCATCATCAATCAATCACAAGTGATAACATGAGTCAGGTATCTTCTTACTCCGTAGAAAGCTGGAAAATCAGGTGCACACATAAAACTACCTTACCTACACATCGAATCATATCATAGGACACAGGTAGACACATGCACGGGTGAAAGAAGAAAATTGTACCAAAATTAGAATTAGAATATTCAAACACGAGTGCTCGTGAGAGCCATCTTACTACTGTTACCTGTATCGAGAAGGCTCCGATCGCCCAACCAAAAAGGAAAAAAGAAACCAATGGTGCCAAGGAAGCCTCCCCTCCTCCGTCTATGTTGTAATAAAAAACACCCGGACTCAACAAATGATGGGGGTATCATGTTCTTTTTCGCTTGAACGCAGCAAGAGTCCCGGGAAGCTTGGGAAAGTCTAGTCCTGTCTCTCCACTACGACGGCGGAGCTGCGTACTCTCATCCAGATGGAGACTTGCAGGTTGCAACATGCTTCGACAAACCAACAGTCATCGATGAGTCGTCGATGACCTTGACCCTGCGACAGCCGTCATGGAATCAACCTGGACGGTGCTGCAAGGAGCCCCTGTGGTTCCGATGAGCAGCTCCGGTGTTGCAATACCATGGGCCATGGCGTTGACAGCTCGTTTTAGTGCCTCGGCCGAAGTTGTAGTGGCAGGTATATGCGAGGTCCGTGGCCAAGGCTGATGACTAATCTGCATCGCTGTGGGAATGCGTCGTGTATACTTGCCGCTCTGACTCGCGGACCTCCTCCCACCATCTGTGCTGGGCGGTCGGTAGTTGATCGTCGACTGCATCACGCCCTCGGCTGATATACGCTGCGTGTGTGTGTGTGTGTGTGTGTGTGTATGTGTGTCTGTGTGTGCCTATGCGTGGGCCTGCCAGAGGAGCGGGGTGTGTGTAACAAAATATCATGTCTGGATGGGCACAAAGTTCAACATGTCGAAGTCGTCCATGGCCGGAGTATAGTCGATTCCACCCGGTCTCATCGCAGCGCTGTGGAAATACGCGTTATGCGCGGGCACGTCTTGCCAGCCTGGCGGAAAGGGCTCTTGATCCAAGTCGGGAGTGTAGGTCGCGGGATCCCACTGAGAAAAGTTCGCCATTCCTATGTGCTGTTGCAGAGTAGGCGCTTGAATCGCATAGTCAGATCGTATCGCTTGCATGGCCAATTTGGAGTCGTGATCGGGATTGGGATTGTATGCCGGCCACGTGGACTGGCAGTGGGACTCAAACATGGGCATATCATCGGTCGGCGAGGCTCCTCCCAAGTCTGTAAGCTGCGGTGGGAGCATTTGGAAGGAATTCCTGTTGCTGTGAGCGGCGACGCTATGCGCAAGTGGCGACGAAGATCCGCTTTTCACAGCTAACGTATAATCTTTCCTGAACGTCGGCGTGTGCTGCGATGTCGAGGGCGTCCCGCGCGAGTGCGTTCTTCCATGCCCGAGCTGACTGTGTTCAGACTCGGAACTGAATGAACTTGTGCGGTGATGCTGGACCGAGTTGCGTGCATCGGCAAACAGCTTGTCCTGCAATTTGACAGGGTCATCTTCAAAGTCCTCGGTCGAGCCATCTGCTTTCGTCTCGAGCAGGTCCAGAGCCTGGAGGATGTAATGGGTGTAGGGTTTCCCTTCGTTGTTAACGTCCAGTGAAGGGCCTTCCCAGGCTCCCGCTTTCTGTAGCTTCTCGTACAGCAGTACCAGGCCACTGACTAGTTGGGACTGTTGCTGCTCCAGCATCTCGACATATCCCTTGGGATATACCTTGTCGTGGGACTTCTTGCGCTCACTAGTGTCGCATTAGCGAGATGCACATCAATGCCGACGGGAGTGGAGCGGTGCATACCCAAAGACGCAAACGGCATTGTCGCTCTTACATCTCGTGCATGGGTTGGAGCCATCGCATTTGCTCTTCTTCAAACGACATCGATCGCAAGCTTTGCACACTCTCTTCCTGATGCCTTCGGCAGCAGAGTCTGTTGATGCGGTCCGGTGTGGCTGGGTCATCTTGTTGACGGGCGTAAGTGACGAATGTGACAGGCTATGTGAGTGGTACGCCACAGGCACAGATTGGTCTTGATTGAGGACTGATAAATGTCCCCGGTGGGCCATGGTTGTCGTCGACTAGTCGGTATCGTATAGTATCGATAGTAGTATTGCTCAGTGACTACTAGTACGACGGGAGTGGATAGACAATAGCGATGTAGGGTCGTTGGACTAGTGCATTCGTCTTGCTGGTACGAGAGGGCGGAGAGTAGGTAGTGGTGCAGTAGCAGCAGCAGCCGTAGCAGTAGCAGTAGCAGCTGGAGGAGGGGGAGTAGTCATGTAGGAATCAGGATAGGGCAGTCAACCACGAGATGTGGCGGGCAGGAGGCATCGTTAAGTATAACTTGGAGGTCTAGACGACAGAGCGTCCTAGCTGGAGCAACTCTGGAACCTGAGCGTGCTCAGACCCATGTTGGCAATGCACTGCACTGCGCTGCGTACACTACCCTGGGCGCCCAAGACGAGGCACTCACACTACTACGCTCCGCTCCGCTACGCCTACTGTACCTGTACGTACCTAAGGTAAGGTACTTGTGAGCAACGGAAGCTCTGTCAGCATCGTCCCGTCGGTGCGTCAAGCTCATAGCGGCAGGCATCGCCAGCATCCTCGCGCGGCTCTTGGACGGGGCGCGGCAGACTAATGCCGCATGGATGGCCCCTCTAGCAACATGGAATGACGAGAACTCTGTTGACCGAAGAGGATGCTGCGATGGCGCTACGACCGATCCGCTGCCGCTGACTACCACGACTGGAGTCGCTGGAGTGAATCGACCTGTCCAGGGTGACGAAAGTGACGCCAAGCAGCAAGCTGTGCCGAGTGGCAGACTCGCTGCGAGCCCAGCAGCAGCGGACACTGCGCCAGCGACAACGGATGCTCGGATCCTCTGCAACAGCGAGGGTGAATGACGCCGGTAACGGTTCCCCCCCCTAGCGTGCAGTCCGTCGATATCTTCACGGGACGACCAGCTTCACGTATACCGTGCCCACTTCTGTGCGCCCACTCTTTGATGAATTTTCATTATCGATGAGATGAGATGTAATTCTACCACGACGTCGACATCATCATGAGTGGCAGCGGCGGCAGCGGCAGCAGCAGCAGCAGCATCATCATCAACATCATCATGATCATCATCGTCGTCAACAACAACAACAGCAGCAACAACAACAACAACATGGACCACTCCCCAGTCGGCCTGCCGGTCCAGTGTCATCATACTGTACCAACTCAGCCCTGTTCGTACACTGCTCGCATACCGACGCTGTATGAGTACTCCAGGTGTTGTACTCGCTCGCTCGCTGCTCGGACCACGTCCACGCCCACTCCACGTCCCTAGCAGTTCCAAGTCTCCAAGATGTCCTCTTGGCGCTAGCAGGTACTACTGTCGTCCAGGACCTCCAGTTCCACCTGGAGGTCTGCACTCTGCACATCACTACTATGCGCCAAATTTGAATAATGTTGCTTGTGGCTGACGTGGTGACAGAGTTCAGCCCACTACAGTACCTTATGGTATGTGCAGTGCTGGAGAAGTAGGCGCAGATCCTGTCTGACGCATCAGCCTCCACGGGCGATGACCAACCCGCCCGCGCCTGGCAGCACGTCTGCTCTGCTGGTGTTTGATCACTCTATAGATTTACTTTATCACCTATGCCTCTACTTGTCTTCGCGTGACCAGTGACCACAGTCCGTCGACGCGACACAGCCGCTGGACTGCCACACCCCACCCCCTCCCCTCCCCTCCCCTCTCTGCACCGGCACTTCCCTGGGGCCAAGACTCAAGAGAGCCCAGTGGACCAGTGGTGTTCTAAACTCGTATCAATGCACAAAGAAACACTTCCAGGTGCCCATCATTTACTTTGCGCCCGAGCTCCGAGTGCTCATACTGTATAGTATACTGAGCTCTGCCCTAGGAGCACGTCGCCCACTTGGAATAACCTATTTTTTGCCTGGGCACGTCATGCGCCCTAACTTACGGTATATCGCAGCGCACGACAACATGTACATACCTACTGTACTCTGGTACATACAGTCGGGTACTACAGGACATACTTCTTCTGCTGGACGGTTAATATGATCTGACGCACCGCCGCTCGGATGCACGACCACACTGGCCTCCCCTCCCCCATGCTCTCATGTGCCGAGAAAACACTCCCTGGCCGATCTGCCTCGCTAGGATCACGCCTGCAACAAAACTGCTTCTTTCCTAAAGTAGGTCTTGTACTGTATAGGTATAACCTATATGGCTACGGAACAGATTGCGGGGCCGCGGAAGACGAATTCGTAAACCCGAGGAAGTCTCTTGTTGTTGTTGCTGTTTAACTCCTCTCTCTCTCTGTCTCTTTCTCGCTGCGGTATAGCGTATCTTCCGACTTCTCCATTGCGGTGCCGTGCTTGCTCTTCGGTAGCAGAGAGTCGCCCGCCCATAGCAAGCTCGAACTACTACTGCGGCTTCCGGGGAATCCTCTCAACCGCTCCCTTCATACCTTGCACTTCAGCACTTCATCATCCATAGCACTACTGTAGGGCGTTACACACATTGTTTCTGAAATGCCGCTACTCCATGTTCTATGCAGCAGCAGCAGCAGGACCTGTCGAAATGGGAAATTTTTTGAGAAATACAAATCGAATCCCAAGACCATAGTGCGGTTTCATGTAGAATGCTCTTCTTCATCCCACGTGCGTGCCCCTAAAGATAGGTACAGTAGTCGCTGTTGTAGGCAAATTACCTGCCCATACCTACCTAGACTAAGCATACTAAGAAACAAGATTTCATTATGCTTATATGTGGGATTGTAGTACAATGTGGCTTGATTTAGGGATATTTTGATTACCGTGTTTGTCGCGGAATTGCTTAGCTAATGGATAGCCGATACTACTGGTACGTCTATATCTTGTATTGGCTTGCTAATATTCCCGTAACGGGTAGTCATCCACGCTTGCTTTGTCCTAGTAGTCTTGTGATGTTATCTATCGAATACCGTCGGCGCATAGCTCAATATTCATTTGGGAGTATGATCACGACTTTGTTCGTCCGGCAAACTACTACTGCTAGTCTTTCGTCCTATACCTTCCAACACGCTCGATCATCATTCCAAGACTTGCCAACATCAAATATGATAGCTAGTGTCGACGTCCACTGCATCAAATCTGATTTCACTTCACCTGCAGAGCAGTAACTGTACGTACATAGGATCCCTCCTCGCGGACCACGGCTATCGATGCTTGATCAGGAAAGCTCCTCGTATAGCGATGCGGCTTGAGCATCCCCCTCGTACAGCGATGCGGCTTGAACTTCTCCCACGTCCAGCTGGATTCGCTGAGAAGCACTGCCTCATCGACGGCTGGTTACCTTATGTACTCAGGCGGTGCTTCCACAACGTTGCTGCTGCCCACGGAATCGGAGAGAGAGAGAGAACGAGAGAGAACCTGAACAACCACTCGGGTGACGAGGTAGGTACGAAGCCACTCGAACAGGCTGGCCTGATGGTGAGATCATACAACCTGTCGTATCGACCGCGAAGGTTCGCGTGCTACACGAGGGGCCCTGTTCGCGAATGCTAGCAAGCAATAATGAGACAGACCGACCAGGGCGTACCCAGATTCTCGGTACTCTTGTCTTGCCAGACTGACCAGCTATGTACGCAGGATCCTACGAGCGAGTAGTGCTGTACTGTACGTACAGTACAGCTTCTGTTGCCAGTCTGGCCTGTATTCAATCGTCACCTGAGACGGGGTCGGGGCTTTGCGCGTTATTATGGTTCTGACAAGCCAGGGGCCGACACGTGCGATCAGGACAGTATCTCAAGTGTGATTCATCAAGGACTGCCCACAGATTCAGCTTGGCGGCCCCCCGGTCACCGAGTAGGTACATGTACTTTTATGTCGTCGTACTCGATGCAGATTGGCAGTCTTTCGAAACAGATGGTCTCGTACAGTACTGTAGGCCTATGCATTTCCCCCTGGAGATGTCTGTCTGAAAGCTCGCGACCATGTGGACCTTAATGAAACATTGCAATACCTTTGACCAAAGTCGCCGAGGTGCGTGTGTTGCGTTCACTGAAAATGCCCGCCATTCACCATCACAGTTCGCAACGGCGAGACAGGCCAACAGCACACACGTGTGGCACACGTCTCGGATGAGGAAGCTCCCTACCCGCTCTCAGTATTTTCTACAGGTGAAGGCATCGGATGATCAGCGAGATGCTTGTCGCACCACGACTTGCCAGCATCATACGAGGTTCCCCTGCGGTAGGTATACACCACTACAGCCACTGCTGCGGTCGGGCGGTGACCTTAATTATATCACACTGCTCTTGTCTCAGCATCCTAGGCATCGACATCTTCCCGTCGACGGTGCTGCCGTGCCGCGCCGCTCCAAACCCCAGCTGTCAACGTGGCCTTGTCCGAGTGATCTGCATTCGCGCGTGCACACTGCACAGGTTCTAGACCCCCGGAGAAATACCTGAGCAGACATCACAGGGCGTGACCTGGATAACGGTCTTCTCGTCAGATCCTAAATTGAACGACAATAGCGCCATGATAGTCCATCACTACTACTTGATAGACGCAGCAAGTGTGATTCACACTGGCGCAGATCAAACTTTCGTAGTCTGTTCTCTCGTTGAACAACAACAAAGCAACTGCCAACTACCAACTGCCGACGCAATACAAAAGTCACCAGGATCAGCAAACTATGAAACTGCTTAGCACGGATGGACCTCAGCATTGGGTCTTCTTGGCAGGATGCCTCAGACCGCATACAATGGCGCCAAGAACACGAGCATTTGCCTAAGGTAGAATTCGAATGAAGATCCGGGTTCACGTCTTCGAGAGACAAGATGCCACGACGTTCACACTTTCTTGGCCAACAACAACGTGGCTGTGTATAGCGTCAGTGGATCATACATGATCATACATGATCATACATGCACTGTCTTGTTGTTCTACTTTTACTCCCCATCCAGATGCCAAGCAGTTTGCAACTCACCGTCGACGTCGTGCCAAGTGCCACCCACATACAGTACCACAACTCTCTCTCTCTTGTCACGACTTTGACCGCCGAGACACAATCGCTTCGGGGATCTGTACTAACACTAATCTTAGAGAGCTCCACACTCTTTTCCAACGCGAATGGAGCATCTGATGACCTGACATTATTGATGCCTTAGGAGGGGGGCGCTTATCAGCTGAGACCTCGGTCTCCCTACTCTCCTAAGTTGTAAAAAAAAAAGGTTCGAGTAGTCATAATAAACTGCCTAGGTAATTACATTTGCAACTTTAGTAACCTATGCTACGCTACATCCACTATGAGGCCGGAACATTGCCTGGCATCGAACCGAGAGCCCTAGTAGCGAGCGACGGGAGGGAGGGATCCTACCTAGTTAGTAGGGGGATGTCCTGAGGCAGGCTTTCAGTTTCGATCATCACGGCCGCGCTAGAGCGAAATCTTTTCGATGCTTCAACAACTGCCGCAAACCTATTTCGCAACATTTTTTTGAGTCTTTTGCTCACAAATCGGGCTACGGAAAATGTGATCATCGATGCGAACGAACGAACGGGGGGGGGGAAGGAGAATGGTGCCTGCATGCTGCATCGACTGACCGCTATATTCTCGGCGCACGAGCAGAAAAAAAAAACCAAAGTCTTGTTTTTTATGATTGAACACTGTGAGAAACAGACAGTAGTCACAGTTCAGTAGTCACCCCAATCGAATCCTCATCCCCGGAGAAGACCACAAAATAAAAACCGCAGGGGGGGAGGGGAGGAGGGGGATTAAGCACAGCACAGCACACCACAACTCTCTTGCAGTCTGCAGTCTGCAACATCCGAAACTCTGCCTCCTCCTCCTCCTCCTCCCCATTATTCCCAACATCGGAACAAAACAAAAACTTTATAGACATAACATGCCACCAAATTAAAGACCTGGATAAGGGGCCTGGGACACAGGTTTTCTCAAACTGCGTTTTTTTTGTTGTATTATATATACACATACATGCAAAATGCCTTAGATATTTTATTATAATTTTTTCTTATTACGAGAAGTATAGAAATGTAGCCTGCTATATACTAGACAAGAGTATATATATATACCTTATAGTTATACTATATTAACAAGCAGTGTTTCCTGTTTAATAACTACTATACGTATCGTATTCTACTACTTGCTTACTAGCTAGCTATTCTATATTTTCTAATAAGTTGTTTTAAGAAATCTGTTTCTCTCTCTTTTGTTTTTTTATAGCTAACTAGCTTCTCCTACTACTACTATTAGCTATATCTTTATTACTATAAAGGATATATATATATTAGTCTTAAGGTCTTAGGAGAAGATTATTAACTTAATTATTATAGGTAAATAACGTATAAGTATATAGAGGTTTAATACAGTATTTAATAAGTACGATATAGAGAGGAGAGTCCTATACTAACTTTGCAATATATTATACGGAATCCTTAGAAAGTAGGTATACCTAGTACTAGCTTAGCTAGTAAGTACCTTAGTTTAGGGCTTTACCTAGCTATTATTTAAATTGATATAACTATAGGACTATATACTC
>AWYF02000447.1:0-15061 GCA_000504405.2 Mycosphaerella sp. Ston1 | reverse complement strand
GTGATAGTCTTACCGGTGAGGGTCTTGACGAAGCTGTGCGTGATCTATCAGTGAGTATTGCCATCGTTCGTCCTGGGTTGTCGTTGTGTGGAGATTCGTGGAGATCGATGGTCTGTGGGCGGTACGTACATCTGCACTACATAATTGTCAGTATCCAGTGTCCCGTAGTGGCAGCATCGGGGCACAACTCACTCTTGTCGGTGTTGTTCTGTGACGTGCGACGGTGTGTGTGAGGTGATGTCTGCGGCGAGATGGATGCAAGTGCGAGTCTGAATTTGTGCCAAGAGGTCTCCACACCACGGGTGCAGCCGCACAATGGCCACTTTGCCACGGAAAACAACAACCCTTTGAAGGTTATTCCATCGCTCTGCAAACCCACGCTTGCGAAACTTGATGAGCTAACAGAGAGAGCGCGTAGCTATCTGCTAATATAGCGTTCAAGAGAATTGGTCAAGTAGCGATTCCGATTCAATGTTGCGAGTGCTCGAAGCATGTTCCGCCTCAAGTGTCTACACGAGACTGCATAACAGATTGTCCCTGGTAGATTTACTACAATTATGAGGCTACGAATCTATGCCTAGTGCATCTCGAAGATCCACGAAATGCTCATGCATGTCCTCTGCAAGCTTTCCTTCCGTATCGCCAATGATTGTGCATACGAGCGAGTAGTTGTTGTAAAGGAACCTCTCGCGCTTCCTCGCCTCCGCAATGCTTTTGCTGAGTTTGATCAAGAAGGCCTCGTACTCTTTGCGCAGCCTAATCAGACTGTTTGACACAGGCTCGTCATCTCCAGCCTCACCACTGAGTGCAAGTATACCCTGCAAGAAATTCGCAACGCGTTGCGTGAGCGGGTGAGGGGCTGTAGTCTGAGCTGTCCCGGCAGATGTGGTCAGACTGAGCGCTGAACCCGCGGGCTTTCCGGCCAAGGATGCTGTTGTCTTGCGTATCGATTCGCAATGAGAGTCAATGATTTGCTGAAACCGGGGCCATAACAGCATGTTTGTGCCATTGATGTAGCCTTCTGCGACCGGTACCTTGCGGCGTTGCAGCTCGAAAGCAAAGTGCTGCGAGAGCCGAACGCAAGTCAGCACCCCAAGAGCATCGAACGAGGCGTCAACAAGCTGTTTTGTTAAAGCCTGGCCGAGCTCGAAAGTCGGCTGGAATATCTCATTGAACTTCCGATTGTTGGCGTGATACGACTGTCCGTAGAAGAACTCGGTCAAGAATGAATACTCTGCACAAGCATTATCGATCAACGCCAGGTTCAGTGCACGGAACGGCACTTCCAAGTAATGCGTGCCCTTATCGTCTTCTGCCGCAAAAGATGGCAGGGCAGTACCATTAGTGTCGCGCAGTATGTCCTTTCGGCGACCCAGTGAAAAGGCATCATGTGGTGCCGCACCCTTCACACCGCGTCTCACGCCACCATCTGCCGCGATGACCTCTGTCTGATCAATGACGTGTAAATTCAGCTTGTCCAGCGAAGTCTTGTATCGTGTAAAGTTGTGTAGATAGTACCAGCGCATGGTGTTGATATACGCCTGAGAAATCTCTTCAGCCAGCTGAAGTTGTTGCCTTGTCAAAAAGGCAAAGACGTCCTTGTACTTCAAAAAGCTGTTCCGCTGTATGACCTGAGCGTTAATACTGGGCGAACGAAGTGCTTTGATCTGGGTCACGACGTAGTCTCGTATACGCTGAACAGCCTTTAACGACACGTCGTTGATGAAGGGCTTGATGTCTTGCGCAGCCTTGATGTTTTTGCCCTCTTTTAGTTTGGCATCAATGGTCTTTGATCGTCTCTCAAGTTCTTGTAGTGATTTAATCCATTGGTCATCGACAGCACCCTCGGTAATCTTCCGAACGACCCCAGGAGGTATGCTAAAGGCCTCAACTTCGGGGCCTAGCACTTTCTCCACTGCCTTCCTGTTCTCAAGCTTGTTGTTTAATGTCGTGGATCGGTTCTGTAGTGTCTCAATTTCAGCAGATACAGATGCCAATTCGGCCTGAAAGCTAGTCAAGTACGATTCAACGGACTTGAGAACTTCGTCGCAGGCTAAGATGGATTTGTGGAGATCTTCAAATTTATATTTTTCCCTTTCGAAGTCTTGTACAGTAGGACTGTCCTCACTCTCAGGCTCCGACATAAATTGTTCTTCTGGCGCGTTGACAAAGTCTTCCAGACTCAAGCCGCCAAACTCAATTTCATCGACTACGGTCTCGTAATCTCCTTTCCTCTCGGTCGGTTCATGCGACTGTACAGCTCCCAGGATGCTGGCGAGGACATGCAGAGGGTCGGACAGATCCGCAGCAGACGAAGCAGCCAGCTGGCCACTCAGACTCGTGCCATTGGGTATTCTCGCCGTCGCTGGCAGGCTATCTGTTGACCCTGCAAGCGACGAGATCGAGAGTGATGAAGTTCTTGGCTGTATGGTCGGTCGTCGAGGGAGACTCGTGCTTAGTCCCCGCTGAATGGATCGTCGTGGAGCAGGCGAGGAGAGCCTGTTCGGCGCTGAGGGTGGAGGAGACTCCCGCGACGACGCATTGTCAGTGAATCTGTTCAGCCATAGACTCATGTTGTGGGCTGTGGCCACCGTGTACTGGACGAGACGAGGAAGCTGAGAAGCGAAGCCATCAGCCGACTAAACTGGTCCCTGCACGGATTTCGGTCAAGCAGTATCACGTGACTCTGCGCAACCACATCTTCGAGCCCCGCTTGTGAATTTCGTCTCTTTTACCACCTTCTCCTCCACCATCTCCTCATCACCCCTACCACACTACTCTCAGTCAACATGGCGGACCCAAATGATGCCCAGGTATGTTTGCCCTTCGTTCTCATTACACGCCCACGTACACCTCTCTGCGCATCATGTGCCATCGAAGCCCGACACTTTCTGTGGCGGCTCGCGACCGCCAGCACCATAACGGAAGCAAAAGTGTGCGCGTGCGCGACAATTAGCTGACTCGACTATTTTCCCCCACAGCACGAGCACACCTTCGATAGCGCCGATGCTGGCTCCTCCGCCACGTTCCCCATGCAGTGCTCTGCATTGAGGAAGAACGGCCACGTGGTGATCAAGAACCGCCCATGCAAGATCGTCGACATGTCCACCTCGAAGACCGGCAAGCGTTCACTTGATCGCTATCGATATCTTCACTGGCAAGAAGTTGGAGGATCTGTCCCCATCGACCCACAACATGGACGTGCCAAACGTCTCCCGAAAGGAGTACCAGCTTGTAAGACGAGACTCAATACATATGCGATTTGAGAGTGGGCAGGCAGCTGACCATGCCGGATAGCTCGACATCACTGACGATGGCTTCCTCTCCCTCATGTCTGATGACGGCACCACCAAGGACGATGTCAAGGTCCCAGAGGGAGAGGCCGGTGACAAGATCAACAAGCTTTTCAGAGAGGACGAGAAGGACACCAATGTTATCATTCTCACTGCCATGGGTGAGGAGGCTTGCATTGATGCCAAGGAGGTCCGTAACATAACATCACGGCTTTTCCGAGACGAGACTAACTTTACACAGGCTCCAAAGGGTTAAGCGGCTCGCAGATTGTGTGCGCAGCGGTCCATATATCACGCGAAGCGCCTGCTGGGAAACAGAAGCTCGAGCATTACTCACGTTTCCACTTGTTATGAGATGCAGCACGAACAGTGTTGTGACAGCGAAAAATAGTCGCTAGGAATAGTTCGTGCTTCTGGCTGAGCGCCTCGGCGTTTTCGTCGAACGTATTTATGAGTAGACATGATATGAGGTCGTTGTGCCCGAGGCCATTCCCTTGCCCTTGCACGTGCGCCACGCAGATCGTGCTCCTTTGTTGTGACTCTACATCTGCCGTCACTTTGGCCAAGGCGGGCAGAGTTCGAATTTGCGCGCTTCCATTCGACTTGATTGAACTCGCGAGATTCGCCTTGTGCCTCGTGCTCTCACACCTAGTTTTTCTTACTCGACCTGCTTGTATTCGGTTTTTACCTTCCACAGGCCTGTGATTGGCACATGAAGATGCTCAGCCGAACGTAAACTGCTCCCAAGGTCAAATTTTCGCGACTTCCATTGAAACCCTGTGCCGTCTTAATTCATTTCAAGACACCAGCGTATAAGTCGCACCGAGCGTACCAGCGTAAGCAAAGTACCGCACCACAACAGTCAACCCATCTTGAGAAGGACTCTCGCTTCTGGAGCAGGCAGAGGAAAGAGAATCGGTTGTTCCGCCTGCCAAGCCATATCCTGACAAGAACTGCAACATGTCCCACCGCCACCGCTCGCGCAGACCTTCTTGCTCCCAAGATAATTGCGGCTCTCGGCGCTTCCACGTTGGCGACGATGGCTTCACGTATTGCGATCAAGGGCATCAGCAGGATGCTGGTCTGGTCGTCAGTCGGGATACCGGAGAGTTGATCATTGCCGGAAGAACAACGAAGAAGACTGAGGATAGTGATGGAGAGAGCAGCATTACGAGGGGTGAGTGGAGCATACTGGTCTCTCTCTTTTTGTTTTCGAGCATCTGCTGGCATGCTCAACTCACGAGGTTATCCTGAAATGAGAACATGCCGAAAATCTAATCCTCCTCTGTTTTTGTCACTACTGGCTGGACAATTTTTTCAAATTCTCCCTTCAGTCTCGTGCCGCGTGTAGAGCACTCTGGAGTGATAGAGTTAAAGTGCTAATAAGGTATCAATCATCTTAGTATCTGCATTCAGCGGCACCAAAGCGTTCGAACACTACCTTCTTTGCATACAGCTCGTTCTACGGAAACAGCTTCGATGGCTGATCGACATTCAAAAGCTGCCTCAAGAACTTGAAACTGTGGTCAGAGATCTCTTTGCTCTGCGATTGCAGAAACTACAGCACAAAGTGAGTTGTACCATATTAAGCACCTCTCACACATTCAGCTGTCCTCATCTGTTTCCATCCACATTCATAATTTCGCGGCCAAGAGTCCGGCGACCAACTCTAGCATTTTGGCTACGCTGGAGTTCAGGCAAACAAGGAAGATATACTTAACATGCCTTAGGTCTCATACGATGGCGATACGGACACGGAAGCGCAATCGTCACGCATGTTCAGCTCGCAATCTGAAGATGAGTCTGGCACAGACGCTGGCACTGTGACTTCACATCGCAGCACGGCACTGCGCAAGCAATCGACAAATCCGAAGCTCACGGAGCTTCTATCTCTGATATATGTTGGTGTACTGCTTTTGAGAATACCAATCACTACGGCGGATCTGCACAAGTGGGTTAATGATGGCGATCTGCTTTACTACCGAGCAGCACGAGAAGTGCCAATGTCAATGCGAGATCGTCTACCAGGTCAGCTACAAGAGTCACTGGAGCCGCAGAATCTGCTGCGCGTGGATACTCTTCAACGCAAGGTTCTTGATCTGTTGACAAGTCTCGACTCGGATGTTGGCATGCAAGCGCCTCCAGTAAACCATCCTCTGGTACTTTATCGATGGGTGAAGACCATGCACTTGCCGCTAGAGGTGTATGTGACAGCGCAGCGGCTAGGTCGGTTGCTCGGGCTTGACTTTCAGTACAACGTCGACGCAAAAGAGTGGAGCCGCATCAGCTTGCGTTATCCGGAAGTACGCTTGATGGTATTGGTTGTGATCGCGACCAAGATGTTATTTCCATTCGATGATGTGAAGAGATACCCGACGTCTGCAAGCGACATGACTGCGCTGAAGATGGATTGGGATGTATGGCAACAGGCCCAGTGTGGGCGCAATGTGGTGCATGATGGAAATAGTGAAAACGTTGGCTCCAACCGTCTCGTGTCGCAAGATGAGTCCAGCCACCTCACATATCAAACCGCTTTTACGATGACGGAATCGCAGAGTCTGGATCTGGCTGACGAACGTTTGGACGAATATCTCGACTGGTACGAAGGCAATATCGCTTCTGAAGAAGTCCGTGAGCGTAGCAGAGCTGGTCGCGATGCAGAATTCCGGCGGGCGCTGTTCAAAATGTTTCCCACGCACCACGAGAGGAGCCAGAACGAGACCACGGCCGCACGTGCAGAAACCGAGATTAGCGACTTTGGCAACACTTCGGACGAGAAGCTCGCCCAGGTTCAAGCAGGACTTTGTGCACAGCGAATAGTCGCGGATAAGGCTGCCGACGATGTCCCACGCACAGGCAGTTCGTATATTCAGTACAGAGCGGTGGAGGAACTGCATGGTGCCACCAAGGCATTCCACGAAACGGCCGCTCGATTGGCCGGCTATCCACTCCACGGCATGGTGAAAGCAGTGTTTGTGATCGAGCGCAAACTACTGCACGTCGAGAAGGAGCTGGAGAATGCGGCCGCAGCAGCAGCAGCAGCAGTAGATCGAGAAGAGTCTTGAATTGAGTATGGCATTCGGGCAACCTGACTGAAGATCTGGTAGACGCTGAACTTTGGCCTGGCTGTCGAGCTTCTGTATGGCCGTGTGTCTCCCCATGTCTCATGATCACTCCACAGCGTCGACATGCCATGCGCACTGGACCGGAAAGCTTCCACCGCTTCGACTGCAGCGTATGCGATGCTACTTACTCTTTCTGTCGCCGTTCAATGAAGCCTCCTGCCACCGCTACCAAACGCCATGATTTGGCTGCGGGCCTTCAACGGGCGACCCAAGCTGTTACAGAGTGCTCCTCCTCGCACTCTTGACCAAACGAGGATCTTCGAAGCAATCGCCAATCACAGCGACATGTGTAATCAAGCCGACCAACGAGAGAGGCTTGTTGATTCCGGGTGCGTGTGTGAAGTGACAAGCGCGATGGGACTCGGAGTGCGGGCTCTGCGCAATTATCCTGGACACTTTGGTTTTTTTAGCAGCCGCCGATGCTGTCAAGATGCCAGGGCTTGAGTGGTATAACGCACAGCCCAGCCCTGCAATCTCGCCATTGACTTCCATTGCGCGAGCAGCATGCAGCTGCTGGCCTGCTGCTGCGAGCACCACGATGGCGGCATGCGCTTCTTTTTCTCAAATCCCGCGGAACGAAGCTGTTCCCCAAGTGCCACCGACATACGGTACATACGTATGTATGCGGGTGATTATGATTATACGTTATTATTAGTCGTCCTGGACTGCCTCACTGCGCCACTACTTTCTTCTCTCTATTTCCAGCACAATTCCCGAACCATGCTAGCTGTTGATCGTACGTAGCATGCCGAAGTCAGCGCGCACAGATGCCGCCAGTCGCCTTTGAACAACGCAGCAGCATTATTATTCAGAGCGTGGCGGACAACGTAAGTACGTTCTAGTCCCTCCCTTCCCCCCCGGCCAAACTTGGGCTGTCGAACAAACCGGAGGCGGCGGCGGCGGCGGCGGGCGATTCTCACCAAGCAGTGGTGAGTGAGTAAGCCCGAGCGCTCGCAAAAGAGGATTGCGGTACGAGGTGGTATGTATTGTACCTAAGATATGGTATGGTAATGGTATGGTAATGTGTAAGTTCGAACAAACAAGCAGATCTTTACCTCAGGTATGGACAGGTTCTATCGTGTCCTGATGAAGAAGTGTACGGAGTACCCTGCGGTGGATGCTGCGAAGAGCAGAGTGCATATGCAGTAGTAGAGACTCGAGCCTACGGTATGTGTACACTACTACTACTACTCAGCTCAACATGGTTTGAAGCGGGGCAAACCTACCCATATCGTAAGTAAGATAAGGTAAGGTACTAGGTAGCTTATGACCTATACCACTATAAGCCCGTACAGCCATTGACCAGTGGTTGTATAGAAGGAGGAATAAGGTAGTAAGAGGTCAGGTCAGGTCAGGTCAGGTAGGTTCAAGCCGTGATAGGTAGTCTGATAGATCGTCGCTAGTACATCATTCGCTACCTGAGTCCTGACTGGAGTGCTGACCTTCCTGCTATACACCATCCATCATTATTATCACCATCAGCATCATCAGCCTTATGAACATCAATGAACATCCATGAAGCCTCTCTCCTCAACTAACAACAATGGGCCGATTTGCACCGATCGACCGTGTCCGCCTTCGCCGGGCCCATCATCATGTACCTTGTGTACATACGTCTGTCTGGTAGGTACAGTAAACAGGTGGAGAGCACAGAAACGGGTGTACCTGCGGGATCCTGGCGTCGTGTGGCTGATCCTTGGCTTTCGCTAACCCTTGGCCAAGCCTGGTCTATTTCGCAAAACCCAATTGTGCGTGTGCAGGGCTTGGCTCATTCTGCGGATCTGGACGACGCTTCCTGGATCCTAGAATCCTCTCTGGCACGCACCCACGCATGCACGCACCTTCATACATGCGAAACGCACTGACAGTGACAACCACATGAGAACTCGCGACTCTCTGCAGCCGCCTGGCGGGATCCTCGACTACGGTAAGCTGCGACATCCTGTCACTACTGCTGGTCAGACTTCACTACGGGGCACTGGGAGTGGGAATGGGTGCTGCACTGCGCTGGGCAGGGCACTGGCTGCGGCTAGAATAATAGAGGCCACTGCAATTCAGCCCAGCCAGCCCGCCAGCCAGCCAGCGACTTCGAGCGGACCCCGCAGGAACATCGGACGCTGGGCTGGGGCCAGCGCGCAAGGGAGTTGGACCGACTCCTTGTGTAGCCCAGCTGGCAGCCCGGCTCCAGCCCTCTCTTCCTCTGCCCAGTGCCCTGAGCCCTCCGCACCGCAACGCGCCCGAAATTCCCTTTGTGCAGCCAGCTGACTGACAGCAAGCCAAGCCACCCGAAGAAGGCCGATGATGCCCTGCCTGCCTGCCCGCCTGCCTGCCTACCTGCCCGCCTGCCTTCCTGCCTGGCCTGGTGCCATTATTCCACCGCCACCACCCCGTCCCGTCTCCCAGTCAGCCTCCCAGTCTCCCAGACACCCAGTGGCAGGAACCCAGAGGCGCGCTCCCCCCCAACGGTTGGCAGGTGCGCGAGACAGCGCTCGGGTCGCCCATATCTTGTGTCCCAGCAGCCACGACGGCCACTGCACACGGGAGCACAGTTGACACGAAGAACAATTTAAGCTTCCTCACGCGCGCTCGGTGTTTGTCCTAAAGATAGGCCGATGCCTGGTTGACCAGATAGGGCCATCACCACCTACCACCGCCACCACTCCTGTCCTGCCTGTCCTGTCCAGTCCACCATGCTGTCCTGTGCCCTTAGTGCACCCTGACCTGCTGGCTATGGAATCGTACTTACCGTCTTCCCCAAGCCTTTCCACAGACGCAATCTGGCGCTGCCATGGGACGTCGCGCTGGCGCCATTAGGCCAGTCAGATGCCTGGCATACCATGCTCGCTCGCGTCAAGGGGACGAGAAAGATCTCTCTCACGGGACATGGCCCATGGCACTATGGGCGTGGTCGTGGCACATCTCTGCTCTCTCCCTCCCGAGTCCGCAGTGTCTGTCTCTCTTGCCTTATTGCGTCTGTGCAGATGTTGATCGTCGTTCACTACTCGCTCCAGTACATACCTACCTCATACTGTACATGTGAGATCATTGTTTTTCCTACAGCTGCGCTACTGTATCTTCCGATAGGTATACTCTTGCGCTTACTCTGGTCCTCACCTTTACAGTATACACACAAACTGCACAGATCTACGACTCGCCCGACAAGGCTTATGCTCTTTCTCGGTTTCCACGCACTCGCATGCTCACCCGACTTCAATCCGTGCTTGCTCAAGACACTTTGAAACACTTTTCGGGCCTCCACGCTTTTGACTCAGATACACGCCAGCACTGTGGTGAGCATTCCTAGGTCAGCTCCACCGACCTGGCTTGCGGCCACACCGACCTTATAGCGCCAAGGCATCCGATCAGCAAAGGACAGCTACCCGTCGAGCCTCCTTGACACAAGCCGCATCTTGTGGCCACCGACCCGTGTTACAGAACTTTGGTAACGGTACAGATCCACCAAAACATCGAACGCTCTGCAGATTCCGGTAGCTTACGCAGTAGCTTCGGACCCGCCAGCCTCGATCGTCAGGTGATTGAACCACCCACGACCTCCCGTAGACATTCATCATCACGCATTATTGGACGCACTATTGAATGGAACCTCGATCATTTGTTCTGCCGCGATACCGCTGTTGCCCTGTGTTGACAACCCAGCCATCTTTCGATTGTTTCCTTTGGTTCCAGCGTCGCTAAACAAGGGCCGACGCGGGCTCTGTTGTTGTATGAGGTTCGTTCTTTTCCCAATTCTCCCTTGCATGAACTACTCCCTCCTTTTGCCGCCCCGGATCCTGGTTCCCCTCTCTAAACAAGAGGTCATTCCGCACGTCACGGCCTGACACCTGGTCACCCTCCCACCCTCGAAAGCCGGCCAATAATCTGGCAATCATTGTTCGCTTGATGTGCCGGGAAGCCAGTCGTTGGCCAATGAACACGAAAGGACCATCATCGCGTTCGCGTCAGTCTCTCTGACATCGACGGCAGCCACCGACCCCACAGCAGGCGTCGCCAGAGGCGCTCCGTCGTCAGCTTCCCTTTGTTCGACCTGGTATGAGCGAAAATTGCAATCACCACAACAGGCATCGAATTTTGGCAACAGCATCGGAAGACTAATTACAGCAGCAGGTATTCTGATTGTATCAGCCAAAACACCGTCCCTACAGCGCTGTTGCTTTAATACCGCGCTGGCAATCCGCGTCGGGTACGCACAGTAGCGGAACGCCAGGTCGTTGGTACCAGCTCTCGGGAACTACCCTGCAATCTCCTGCGAACGACTGCACGAACATCTAGATTGCCTTTGGCACGAATAGGTGTCATTCTTTGAGGCGGTCGACGCTGCCGACAGGACGGGAGTCGCAGTCTGACACTCACGTCAAAGGGAAAACCGGTCTATTTCTGCATGTCTCTGAAGCGGATAGCTGCTGCAAACCCACCCCACCAGTTCATCTAGCCCATCGAAGCGCGCCCTGGGATCGTAATAGGGTGCGCGCTCATACATTCAGCGTCGTACAAGTGGCAGCAGACTGCACTTTTGCGCTTTCCGACTTCTGTTCGACATTGATCACTTGCCCAGCTGGAACTGACCAAAACGTATGCGTCACCAGGTACGTCTCGTCCCAGATGTGAAAATGGATGAGGTATTTGGCAATGACACGTCTTGACCCATGGGTGTTGCTTTGCGATGAACTGGGCGCTGATGGGAAGCTTCACTGATTGTTTCGCAGGTCCGAAGACGAGACAGCAAGGAATTGGTTGTTGTCGATGGAAACTACGGCACATCTACATCACCTGTCGACAACGATCCATCCCATACCGAAGCTGGCTCACTGGCGCAACAAGAATCCCATCCTGATCTGCTGTCGATGTCGGAGTACGACGACAAAGGGCAGAGTTACGATGTGTATGGTACGTGAAACCCCCATCGATTTGCGCGACTTCGGCTTTTGGTACTGCCTGAGGTTGGGATGTTCGAAGGGGTGGTGTGCCTCGCTATACATTAGCTCGTAATTTAGCTTACGATAGCGACGGCACAAGTACGGTAACAATGTTCCTGCCGCCGCGCTCCGCAAGCGTGGGAACATGGGCATGTGAAATAACAGCAGGCCAGATGACTGACGTGACGCACACCACAGACTACCAAACAGCCACACGACCCGAGCAGGGGCAACCAGCCTACGGCGCTTTCGTCGCTGCACACCCTTCTTACCCGGCCGAATATGTAGCTGCTCAGGCGCAGGTACCATCTGGCCTCCCCCAATCATCCACTTCAGTCGGTCTGGTACCATCTGCTCAACAATACGCAACGCATGATCCAGCCTATTATGGTCAGCAGGTGGTCCAGTACCCTGCATATCTCCAACAGCCCGCCCGTCCAGTGCCTACGATACAGAGCTACACTCCCAGATCAGGTCTGCCGGGCACGCAAGTGACAATCTACTTCCAGAGCGTATACGACTTCGATGCACCTCGAGTTACTCCACTGATTATGTTCGGCGCCAAACGATGCGAGAGTATCTTGACCAAAACACCTCAAGGTCAAGTTTTCCAATATTCGCTCGAATCAACGACACCTTCTTTTCCCAGCACGCAGTCTCCCACGGCAGAGGTCCCGATTCATCTCATCATGGACGACAGCGCTGTCAGCTGGGCTTCTCCTACCATCGAAGTGGGCAGTTTCACATATCTTGACGCGCCGTCATACTACCACCTTGATTCCCCTCAGATGACGACTCCTCAACTTCAAGCACCTCGAAAACGCAAGCTCTCCATTGAAGCGTCCCCGCGACAGTCGCCAGCGAAGAAGCCTTCAATGCAGCAGCTTCCAGAGTCATATACGGAGTCACCCGTTGCTTCCTTCAGGCGTCCGAGTGTACCGAGCGTGCCGGATGTATACCAGCATGGGCGAAGGTACAGTAGCGGCACGTCAGACTATCAGAACGCGTACAATCCATCGCTCTCGCGTATGCCATCTCAGCAATATTATGGACCGCCTGGGACTGGGACGCCGTCGCTCACAACTTCGCAAAGTCCATCGTGGTCGTACGCGCCTGTGCAGACTACGCGTAGCCCTTCGATGAACTCCATGTCAGCTCAGAGCAAGGGGTCCCACCTGCTCCCGTCGCCGGCAGGCGCAGTCGCTCCACCGCTCATACGCACCTCGACTTTGCAGGGATCGCCCACCACTCCTGGCGCGACCATGACAGCCACACCAATCTTTAACCCATACACTGTGTATCCATCCAATACCAAAGCGATGCTCAAAATCGAAGGCGAGCTGACCAAAATGGCCGATGGATGGTCCGCTGCGGAGTGGGAAAACAGACGGCGCCTGGTGCAGTTTAGGCGGAGCCAGACTGGCAGTGTGATCTCCGCCACGTTCGAGCCCGTCACACTGGAAGACCGCTTGCCAAACAGCATCTGTGTCAGCTGCATCTGGTGGGAGGAGAAACAGGAATGCTATGTCACATCAGTGGACACCATCTCGCTATTGGAATCCTTGGTCGCAGTACGCTTCACGGTCGAGGAGAAGAACCGCATCCGTCGAAACCTTGAGGGGTTCCGGCCGGCAACAGTCTCCAAGACCAAGGCGGACAGTGAGGAGTTCTTCAAGCTCATCATGGGATTTCCCAACCCGAAGCCGAGAAACATCGAAAAGGACGTGAAGGTGTTCCCGTGGCGGATCTTGGCAACTGCTTTGAAGAAGATTATTGGCAAATATGCAAGTCATCCTTGCATGCATATGCAATGCACTCGATATTGATGCACAGCTAACATATTTCGCAGTCTGCAAGTTACTCGTCGACTGCCGGCGTATTGCACGCTCCAGGCTCCAGCTACGCCATGAAGCGACCTTCGGACATGGGTATGGATCAACGATCAGCTGCGTCGCCGCGCTCCGCCTCGAGCTCTGCATCCTATAGTCATGTCTATGCGCCGCCACCAGCAATGCAACAACATAATGTGTATTCGCCGCATGGAATGCCACCAGGTCTCGGCATCGGGCCGTCAGCAGGGCATCCGGATCCACGTCTCTCTGTACCTACATCCGCCGGCGCACAGGCGACGTCCTGGCATCAGCCTTCTGCGCACTATGCTTCCGATCTTGGGTACTCGAATTTCACTGGCTATCTCGCATCGCCCGCGACGGGTCTTCCAGGCACAGCGCAACAGTCGTACGGGTATCAACAACGAATTCCTTCGTTGACGGGGCCCACAGCCATGCCCGCGGAAGCCAGATTTGTTCCCTTGCACGATTACGAGAGCCAAGGTCAGCCGACTTCAACCTCATAAGGAACGATCGATGTGGTGTGTGGTGGTGTGTGGTTGGGTATTTGCGTTTGAGCCGCATCACTGGGATCAACAAGTGGTCATGCGGGCCACTATACATGTCTTCCACGGCCAAGGTCTCCGAAAGCTTTCTCGCACTAAGCCGCATTGGACCACGAGCACTCCTTGCACCACACCATCTCACCACCGATCCCTTTGTCTCGACCTCAGATGATCAATATGGGCCACAGGACTTCTTCGACAAAAACAATTGAGTGGACACGGTCGCATTTGAACTGCCTCTCTCTGCCGTCATTTATGGAAGGCGTCAGCATTGCGACCGGCGTTCTCGTCACCAACCCAGCATTCAGCTGCAGCATGGGATACTCTCATCATCAACAACAACAACAACAACAACAACATTTTAGCATAGACTCACAACCTTCACGGGAAACATGGCGCAAGGCGCTCCAATGATACCCCATTTGCTTTGGCAACGTTTAATATTGGCAGACAATAGAAATCAGAAGAGCAGGAAGCAGGAAGCAGGACAGAGCAAAGTGGATAGCATGTTATACGACAGCATACTTATCATCATCGAATATCGGCCGCACTAATCTCCCTTGCTTCGAGTTCTTCTTTCAATGAGCTTGAGATCAGGCGGCACTTTTGATCGACATGCAGTGTCGAATCGCAGGGCAGGGAAGAGAATCGCAGGGCAGGGATGAGAAAGAGAGAGAGAGAGAGAGAGAGTGTGTGTGTGTGTGTGTGTGTGTGAGATAGAGTGAGAGATAGAGCATGGTTCTAGTAATCGTTAAGGGGAAAAGGGTTCCAATTCTCCCGACTCTGGTCTGGGTGGACGGACGGGTGTATGATGCAAACGATTACAATAACAACAGCACACATATAGTTCAGCCGAGTGCTGAACATATTGCCTGCGCCTCGCCTCGCCCTGTATAGTGTGTTTGGTTCCCTGTTTTGATCCTTTTCGTGCAACCCACCTGTCGTTGCTAGCTGCTTTCTGGTGCACCATACCACACACACACATACAGTGCACACACACACACATACAGTGCACACATACACACACACACACACACAAATACACACACACACAAAGCCCTTGTCTTGCTTGCCGTGTGCTGCGGAACTCAATCTCTCCGCGGACGTTGCTTGTCAGTTGTCACGTCACCTGCAAAGTTTGCGACAAGACCAGGTGCGCGTTGTCAGATGGCTAAGTTTCGATCAGAGCAGGGAGAGCAGGGAGGAGGGGGCGTCATGCCTCATGCCTCATGCCATGCGGAGGTCGTCATGTTCCTCGCTCGTCACAGCCATGCTTCATGCTTCATGCTCATGCTCGTAATCAGTCGTAATCAC
>AWYF02000433.1:0-43104 GCA_000504405.2 Mycosphaerella sp. Ston1 | reverse complement strand
AGGAGTAGAAAGGCGATAGTAGAGGATAAGTAGACTAGGGCCTAAGTGTACTATATAGGTTGTTATAGAGTTAATAGAGTTTTTGCCTTACGTATATTACTTATTATCCATTATACAGCTAGGTAATTAACATGCCTATAGTATAATCCTCTTTTGGTGAGCGGTATACTAGCGCTGGCGCGGCGTCAAGTCTAGGATCCACTTTTGAGTTGTTGCAGACAGGGTACTAAAAATCCGCCGTACTGGTGCCACGCTGACCAACCTCGGCGACCACTTTCGGCCTCGTCCACCACCTTCCCGCCGTTCGTTCTACCAGAAACGTCTCAACCACCTGTGCAACATTCAACAGCAGTGCCCGCCCTCGTCCCATCGGTGCACAAGGCCTCCAGCAGATAGATCGACAGTGCTGTTCCTTTGCGCCGGGACCCGAGAGTGCCTGCTGTTCTATCAAGTAGGTAGTTCTAAGAGATAGACAAGATGCCGCTTCCGGCGACGATGACGCCGAGGAGGAGGCCGCCGAAGGGGATATGCGCCGAGGGGCACATGCGTCCTGACTACTCCCCACGTGGACTCGAACACCACCAACCACATGGTTCATGCCCCCCATGGCAACACCAGAAGTTCAGAACTACTGTACAGTACACACTACACACACACACACACACTAGTCGACTAGAGAGGCGCGCATCTCCTGCTTTCCAGTTCCAGGCAATGCCAGGCATGACTGTCCATAGTCCCCTCCCTGCGGTCCAGTCTCCATCCGGCTCCCGCTTAGTTCTGCTCAATGCCCGCCCAACAATATATATGCCACGGACTAACTTTCCTGACGTGGCCTGCTACTGGTCGGATAGATTACCAACAGCACCTGTCCCCATTCAACGCGCTCGAGCGCACCCCTTCGTGCGAAAACTGGGAATATCTGTTAATATGCCACTGGACCTGAGATTGTGCTGCTTCCTGCTCTGGTAAATCTCTCTTTATCCCTAGTCGTACTGACTCCATCGACCACCACGCGCCTTTCTTCCGTGGATTACTACCAGGCCCCGTCTGCACCTCATTTTCGTCACCTCGCCGTGCTGTCGGTACCTGGTGCAACTGCATGTTGCCGCCTCCGGAACGATCGACTGGTGCTGTGACCCTGACCAGGTCTCGATACAGCTGTGTGTCTCTCTTTCAAATACTAAATTGCCGACTGCGTGTCGAGCACTCAAGCACTTCTCTTCTGCTTTGTGCTTTTTCTTCTTCGCGACCTTATTGCTTCTTACTTCTGTGAAATCGCACCTCGACCGCCGGCGGCTCTGTGCTGTTGTTGTTGTCTAGGTAGCTTGCCCAGGACAGCTCGCATTCGGTACTCCTTCGACCAGCTTCTCTTCCGGCCAAAAGTTTGCAAGTGCCTAGCCCGGGATGTGACGTGGTCATGGACGTCTTTTCCAGAAATCCCAACATCCACTATGTCCATCCGGAGAAGCAACTATACGCTGGTATCTGGTCATTATATACTGGAGCTACTGCATTCCTCATTGCACGTCTATGGGTCAAGCTCTCGCGTCGCCATGGGCTGTGGTGGGATGATTACATACTACTCTTTGCATGGGTACGCCGAGTCGATACCAGCCTAACAATAACAACAACCACCTCTTGCTGACTACAAGACAGGGAGTCCTCACTGCCAACGATATCATAATCACGATTGAATACGCTACTGGCTATGTCTCCCCTGATTGGGACGACCGCATGCATATCTTGATCATTATCTCCTCGTGCGGGACTCTACTGGGACAAAGCTTGACGAAAGTTGCTTTTGCAGTGACATTGCTCAAGCTGACAAAAGGCTTCGCCTGCTGGAAACTTTGCCACTGGATATTATGGTTCTGCATTGCGACCATGTGTAGCTACAACTTTGCCAAGGTACGGCATGACCTTGCATATTGGGGTTTGAATGGCAAGCACTAAGACCTTTTAGATCATCATCGAATGGGCGAAAGTCTGCGACAACGACGGCTATGATGTGTGGTATCGTATCGACTTCTGTCTCTATACAGAACCACGCGCCAAATTCAAGGAAGGCGGCAACTGTAAGTTCAGCTTGACCGCGATTCACCTGCAATCTATCACTGACTATGTACGAAACAGACGTTAACGTCGTAATGGATTTCATCTTCGCTGCCTTTCCCTGGATCATAACCTGGAACCTAGACATGCGACGCAAAGAAAAAATCGGACTCTGCCTCACCATGTCTCTAGGTATGGTCGTGGCTATCGCGTCCGCGATCCGTACGGAATGGAAATATGATGGAAACGGGAAAGACGAATGGTATTTCTGGAATAATGCCATGTCTAATATTTGGTATTCGTCCGAAGTCACGGGCACTATAATAGTGCAGTGTATCCCTGTGCTGAGGCCGCTCTTGCAGCAGATTAGTACTACTATGAGGAGCAAGAGACTAGGGAGTACGACTGATGATGGCGGCACTTTCGGATTGAGTAAAATGGATGGCAACGTGGGGAGGTGGTATCCTCCTTCGAGGTTGCAGGATGAGGGAGGACTGGCTCCTGGACCGGTTGGGGATGAGGAGACGCTTATATTTAGTGTGAGGAACGGAGTTGTGGCGAGGAAGGATATGACGGTGGATAAGGTACATACCTGTAGTGATGCGTAGATACCCGTGGGTGTCTAGATAATGGTCATGACCGTGTTTATGTTCGGTTTTGCTGTTTCTTATATGGGGAAATGACGGCAGGATGGCGCCCTGGAGTTGACCACCATGGATATATCTAGTGAAAATAGGTAGTTGCAAGAGAATATTGAAGTTGCCAAAAGTCATATGTCATTGTTACAGGACACGAGAGAGTGAAGTTGGGTAACCAAGGTTGGCATCCGTCACGGGTGCTTATGTCATCAAGCCTCGCGTCAGCTCCGACGCCTGCTGCTGCTGTTGCTGTCCAAACACATCACAAACCATCAACCACACGAACAACAACAGCGCCATCCCCACACGTGCATTGCATCTCCAGGACATTGAAACCGAAGTGCAGCAAAGACAACAACATGGCCTCCGCCGACGTCAGCAAGGCGCCGACAGCACCGCATCTCCTCAACCAGATCTCCAGCTCGGCCATTGCAAATATCGATACTATCGAGGGCCTGACCGACTCGGACGACCAATATGCCACATACAAGAAGCTGCAGCGCCAACTGGAGTACATTAAGTTGCAGGAAGAATACATCAAGGATGAGCAGCGGAGTCTGAAGCGAGAGTTGGTGCGCGCCCAGGAGGAGATCAAGCGGATACAGAGTGTGCCACTCGTGATCGGACAGTTCATGGAAGCCATCGACCAGAACACGGGAATTGTACAGTCATCGACAGGAAGCAACTACGTCGTACGCATCCTCAGCACGTTAGACCGCGAACTGTTGAAGCCGAGCTCGAGTGTGGCGCTGCACCGACATTCCAACAGTCTAGTTGATATCCTGCCACCTGAGGCCGACAGCAGCATCGCTATGCTTGGAGCGGACGAGAAGCCTGATGTCACGTACGCAGATGTCGGTGGTCTGGACATGCAGAAACAGGAGATTAGAGAAGCCGTCGAATTGCCGCTGACGCAATTTGACCTCTACAAACAGATCGGTATCGATCCCCCGCGCGGTGTGCTGCTATATGGACCTCCTGGGTGTGGGAAGACTATGCTGGTCAAGGCTGTGGCAAATAGTACAACCGCATCTTTCATTCGCGTGGTTGGATCAGAATTCGTGCAAAAGTACCTGGGAGAAGGGCCTCGTATGGTTCGCGATGTTTTCCGAATGGCGCGTGAGAACAGCCCGGCCATCATCTTCATCGACGAAATCGACGCCATTGCCACGAAGCGTTTCGATGCTCAGACTGGTGCCGACCGAGAGGTGCAGCGTATTCTCCTCGAACTGCTCAACCAAATGGACGGCTTCGATCAGACATCCAACGTCAAGGTCATCATGGCCACCAACCGCGCCGATACTCTCGATCCTGCTCTCCTGCGTCCTGGTCGCCTGGACCGAAAGATCGAATTCCCTAACCTGCGCGATCGCCGTGAGCGCCGCCTCATCTTCAGCACCATCGCGTCGAAGATGAGCTTGTCGCCCGAAGTCGATCTCGATTCGCTCATTGTCCGCAACGATCCTCTGTCTGGAGCTGTCATTGCAGCGATCATGCAAGAGGCAGGTCTGAGAGCTGTGAGGAAGAACAGGTACAACATCATTCAGCAAGATTTGGAAGATGCATACACGAGCCAGGTCAAGGGCGCGAGTGAGGCGGACAAGTTTGACTTTTACAAGTAGATGTAATTGCTCCGCCCCATGGGGAAGTCTTTCGGTATGCTCGACTGCAAGAATAGCTGAGCTTACGAGAGTTATGCGAGAGCTCTCGCGGCATGGAACTGCGGTATCACGAGCTGCATATGTATCATAATGGAATGTACTACATCCGCTGTCATTCCCTCTTCACTCCCTTCTTCCACTGCATCTCTCCCCCATCTTCCGGCAGCCCATTCACCCGCTATTCGACGTACATATCAAGAACATACATACCTTAGCGAGTCCCGATCCCATTCTAGCCCTCCAACCTTTTTATCCCAGAATAGAGCTGAATAGAGCTTGTCGGCCCTCGCAACAAGCAGCACCTATCCTCAGCTGAAGCTGATATCCACTCAGAAAACCAAGAGTGAGTGTCTCACGATCTGTTCTTCTTACCGCGCACGTATATATATATATATATATTTGAGAAGTGTAGAGAAGAAGGTAGTTAGAATATAGCTATTTTCTCTGTTATTGTTATTGTTTTCGAGCACACCCCCACACACACACACACGTACACACACAGACACTCTCTCTCTCTCTCAAAAAGTATGTATAGCTCACTAAGGAAGGAGGGAATTCGATACCGCGTGAGACTACTCGCGGGCTGAGTGAGTGTGGAAACATTCCCGGGTCGGGTACGAATGGTTGGTTTGCTGAGAAATATAGAGTAGTTAGTGAACGACTATCAGATTCTGCAGGTCGCACATCATATTGAGGTATATGTGGACAAGTTTATATCGACACAGCTACCAAAGGAAGAGTACCTTCCAGGTTAGCACTCATTGCAGACAGGACGGATGTCAGCCTCTCACATCAGTGATGATACCCACAAAGCCTTCAAGCCCTGCAACTCCTTTTTCACCTCTTCCACTGCTAGAGTACAAAGGGGCTCCGCCACTAGGCATAACCAGTACTCGATCTCCTGTCATGACAAACTCTTTCGATGTGTCGAAGCTCATCGTGACCAGTATTTCAGGCGCTGCAATGTCATCAGCGACCTTGAGAGGCGGAAACGCCCTCATGCTATCCTCGAAATCGTCAAATCCGAACGGATCGTGCTGCTCAGCTTCAACACTGTGTGGACCAGGCCGCTCGTCCGGACTGTCGGGGACCCGTGCCGAGACGATTCTCGCAGAAGCGCGTACACTCGATATGTAGACCACAACATGATTGCCCACGGCAAGATGATCCAAATCTTGTCTCGTGAACTTAGCAGTAAAAGTGCGAGAAGCAAGCGGCTGTATAGCTGCCAAAACCATTCCTTTGCGGATGCGCAATAACGGAGTGGTCTTTCCAGTGTCCTCGGCAGGACTGATAGCGATAGTACTCACCTGGTCAGCATGTAGCGAGTGTACAGGTAGTCTGAGGTTGCGTATGCTGGTGATTTTCACTCGGCGCCATTCCTGATTTGGTAGCTGATACAGTGGGGGCGCAAAGTGAGAACTTCGAAGTGCTCCTGGGAACGAGCGCGAGGTTGGTAGACTCGACGAGGACTTGCGGAATGGACGCTCGTCAGAGTCCTCGGAGTCTTCGTGGACATCATGACTGGAAAAAGGACCGATCATCGCAGTGTCGCCAATAGAGAGCTGGCCTAAACGGAGGCGCCCAGACACAATCACACCTGCCACCTCGGCCGGCTTGCTGTAAATGTCTTCAACATCGAAAACCGCATGTGGCACATCTGTCGCCACTACTTCAGTAGGCGGTCCGGGGATAGGCAATTCGTGCAACAAAGCATGCAAGCTACCGATTCCTGTGCCATCGACAGCGCTTGTCAGCACGATGGGCACTGTGTCTCGGGTATCGTTCAGCAATGGCAGAGCAGTATTATATGCAGTCTCAAGGAGTGAGCTTGCGACGTTTTGCAGGTCCTGCTCATCGTTGATAGCACCCTTGTTGGGCACGATAGCCGGCTTCCTGCCTGCAGCCTTCAGTATGTCCAGGATCTTGGTCAAGCTTGCTCGGAGGCCAGCCTTTGACGCGGTATCGAGCTTCGTAATGACGATCACTAATGGCAACCGCAGGCGCAAACACAAGTCTAATTGAGCGCTAGCAAGTTCCATAGCCGTAGGCACGAGCACATGTTGCGATGCTTGGGTGCTGTTGCCGGCTCCCGGAATCTCATCCTTATCATCAGCAGGTATGCATAGCAGGGTCCAATGAGGTGCCCAGCCGACCAACCCTCTCAGAGTGGTGCGGCGGTAGCGAGGATGGCCAGCAGAATCGGAGATAAGGACCAGCCTGCTACCAGCCGAAGCCACGTGTACATCAATCCAAGAGGCGATGTTCTCGGTCGCATAATTCACGACCTCGACATCTCCATTTGTGCAATCTTGGTAACCTATAAGCTCTTGGGTGACAGAGCTCGTGACACCAGAGTTAATCTCATGACGATGCCGCAGCATACTTAAACGACTCTTGCCTCTGCCATTGTCTAAAGTCGAGGTCGTAAAGGTGCCCAGCAGGGAAGACTTTCCAGACATTGTTGGACCTGTGAGGGTGATTCGTAGTTGCTCGGTAGTGGGTGGCATCATGTCGGCCGAGTTGGGCAAGACAGTGGGCGACGGGTCAATCTGTTTATCGGACTGTCCTGCCAGAGTTGGACTAGATGAGTGCAGAAACGGTTGCACGAGCGCCTCAGCCACCACAAGCTTTCCAGATCGTCGTACCTTGCGCTCCTGGTTCGCAATGATGGTATCTTCCAACCACTCGCATTCACCTACAGTCTCCTTCCGCAACACCTCGACCGTACAGCCCAAGCATGCAGCCATGGCGCGCAGATTGTTCAGACTCTCCTGCAGCTCGTCTTCAGCCAACCCGATCAAGGTGCCATCGTCAGACACGCCAATCTCATACAATGCGCCTTGACTCTCCTCCAACCCATGAAGCAGCCTGCCGATTTGCTGCGGCGCTTGCAACTCGGGTAGTGGTTCGGGCAGAGTGGGCAAGATGGTGTTAGTGGCAGAAGAAGTGTGATGTGGGGAGGACTGTTGCAACCTCCACATGAGCTGGGTTGTGAGCTGCTGCAGTCTGTGTTGCCTAAGCTGCTGAGTCGACTGCGACGGCGTAGCATTATTAGAACTCTGGCTTGAGTCAACGATACTATCAGTAGCCACTTTGGACTTGAGTGGAGTCTCTCCGCTCCTTGCATGCTTGGAGCCAGGGACATATAGTCCAGTACTGGTAGATTGGAATTTGCGGCGAGGTCGGAGCAGCAGATGCAGCTTGTATTCTACAGGGCCATCTTGAGGTTCAGCTTGCAGACGAGTCAATTTCTTGCCGCTTGGACTGTCCGCGCTCTCGCGAAGGTCTTTTGCGGCATCGCTCATTTGCCTAGGAGCTTCTGTGTGATCTTCAGAAATAGGACTCGAGCCGTCATCTGCAGCGCTCAGCCACGGAGATGCCACGCGCGGAGTGTCGGGCTCCCAAGTGAAAATGGAGGCATGTGCCATCTTCTGGCAGGCTTAAAACACGTCCTGCTGACGACTCTCTGCTGCGTTATAGAGTGGCAAGCAGCTCGTGAGAAGCACCAGTGCAGAGGTATACTGCGCCCTAATGTGCGCTTCGGCGAAACGTATAGTACAGTGCTCGTGCCAAAGGTCTCATATACAACAACGATTCCGTGCTATTCTCTCCCGTGCCTGATTTACTAACGACCGGTGATATGTATGCGCTTGGTGGATTTTGAACTGGTGTATCATCGGCTTCGACATGGTGGCGGCGGCGGGTTCGTTCGGTGCGGTCTCACGAAGTTCGAAGGTGTGTACACTGGCTCTGCAGCAGCTTCAAGACCAGTGCATAGCAGGCATGATGGTGGTCAGGTAAGGTAGTGCGGTCACTGCGGGTTGTGTGATGAATGTCAGTACCTTACTGGATTGAGTGAAGTCGGCGGCAAGGCCAACAGATGCCGGCAGGAGACGCCAAGCTGGAGAGTCATCATCGTCCATCAACAATCATCGGATCGTCCAAGTTCAGATCCACCACGCGGCCGCGCCGAGCGCGCCTCGCATTACGAGTCCGAGGGACTTCATTCACTACTATAATATGCCTACTATACTATACCGACGCTCGGCTAATCTTTCAGGTAGCCGGCATCGGTTTTCCGGCCGATGTGGATATCTCATTGAGACTATTGATTGTTGACGTTGACTCCTTTGGCGCAGCTATCACTTGCTAGTATAGGTCTAAATTACCGAGGAGGATACAGTACGGAGTATGTACAACAGCATCTACTGCAAGTTCCATGGACTCAACACCCGGAGTGGATAGGTCTATGGATGGGAGAGGGGGGCCTGCTCAAGCGAGATCGAGCTCACATTATGGATTCGCTTGCAGGAGCCAGTTGGCGGAAAACAGGCACAAGGGCACATTGGGATATTATTTGTGGCGTCTAGATGCAATCACAAAGCAGTAGTTCTGCGACACTGCTGGCGGGTTTGTTTGTGATGGGGGGCGCATATCTATAGCCTACCTAATGTGCCTTACCTGGTAGGTATGTTGAAGGAATATATTCCGTCCTGCTGCAGCGTGTAGTTCTAGAGAAAAGAGGTATCGTTGCAGGTCCGATTACCCACGGAAAGTCTCATCTCGCGGATCATAGATATTGCGACGAGAGCTGCTACAGTAAGAGTAAGTACCTGTAGTACATCAAATCACTCTGCAACGAACAAGTAGTAGAACTCGAACTGCGACCGGAGAGATTTCACCGGTCATCGCATGCATGCGTGCGTGCGTGCAAGTCTAGAACTACCTGACCTGTACATACCTTACCTAGAAGCCCTAGAACTAGAACTAAACCAGCGAACCTCGCAAACGCGACCCGAACACGTGAAAGACAGGGCTCTCTCTCTCTCTCATCAGCTCCGGATTGCATTACAAACAAACAAACAGCGCCAAGCCCTACAACCAATAAGGTACATGTAACGAAGCAAAGGCAGGCGGGTACTCGCGGTTTTCAGACACCTTCCATTTACCCTATACCCACAGTGTTGTACGGAGACTGTAAGGTAGTCCCAACAGCGAATCACCTCCCCACCGCCGCCTTAAATCCTGACTCAGCAGCACCTGTGCCGCCACCGGTCAAAGAAAACAAGGTGGACATACCGCATCAGGTCTAGTTACCTTACTTAATTTTTCTACGCTAAAAACGGGGGAGAGGCTCAGGCAGAAGTGTCCCACACAGACGGACCCGTAGCGGCCGTTCGTTAAGTTAGGCTAGCTCCTCGCTCGCGAAAAGGTTCGTTTGTGGTAAGTGATCTTCGGAGGGAAAAAGAAAGGAAGAGGGGAGCTGAGAGTTAGTTTACTGTGTGCTGTATAGAGTTGTTGGTGTAAGAGAGGAGAGTAAGGTTGTATGTGTTTGTGCGTGTGTAGTGTGGTGTGGTGTGGTGCGGGGGAATAGAGGAGGCCGCGAGGCGAAGCGAAGCGAACAGAGTTTCCCTCTCTTTTTTTGTGCTTGACCTGACCCAGTCAAAGAATCTTTGGCTCGGTGCCGAAAAAATTATTAACTTTTCATTAGAGGATCAATGAATGTTCCCTAATACGACCTACCTTACCCTCGAGATCAAAACATCTGCTACACAACCAACTAACCAACGCATGTTGTGCGACAGAACAATAATTGTATAAGAGATTGTGAGACAATATTGGGACGTTTGTTGAAAGCACGTGGAAAGTTGCCTAGTAGGTAGGTAGGTAGGTACACCCCGAAGCAAGAGATCAAAAACCAATATTTACCTGGAGGTATTTGTGGGTATCCCGTCATGAAAGAGGAAAGGAAAAAGAAAGAAAAAACATCTGAAACAAGCATGCGCCCAGTGCCAGCCAATCAATTAACTTTGTTGACTTTCCTGGAACATGATGATGAATCGATCGTCTCTGTTGACCTATTCCCCAAAAATATAATCATTTCCCCTCTGATGGTCGTCGCTGTTTCGTGCACTTATCATGTGCGAGATGTCCATTTCTTGCTGTCGTTCGTGTAAATTCTGCGCCGCACTTGGGGCAGTATGATTTCGCTGATGTGCCCGACTTCTCCCGTTGATGTCGAAGCAGGTTGCTAAAGGTGGAGAATTGACGCCCGTTGCATCCGTGCTCCCAACACTGAGGTTTCGGGCGCTGATTCAGAACTCGTATGGAGGAGTCCATGCTGCCAGCCTTCTCGTTGACACTACTACCAACAGGATAGGCTGGTACAGGGTACTGTGGGCTGGTGCCGTAGAGATGTGTATTCGGGGGTGCTGTTGTGTAAGATTGTCCATATGGATTCTGCTCGTACATGTTGGGTGATCTAGGAAAAAGTCAGTCATCAATGAGGTATGTCTCGGTGTGCGAAACGTGCAATGCCCACTGACCTAGCGTATTGGGGCACAGATGATGAGCCGAGATGAGGTGATGGCAGAGGACTTTGCCTCACTCCGCTGCTGAGGGAGGTGATGGTCTGGCTTGGTGCCATTGTGTACGTTGCATCGTACGGCGAACTGATGCGCCGGTAATGGTCATATGATGAGCCCGCTGCACTGATCGCTGGCATCTCTGGTGGTCTACGAGCGGAAGATGTCTCTAACACTCGTGTCGAGTATAGCGATGGGCTCGAGGACGTGGTCATCGGGTACGCGCTTGCACCAGTGGTAGTCGTGGGCTGCGACACGCGCATTGGAGGAATGTAGTTCTGGTCCATGTTGTAGGCTGAAGGATGGATGTTAGTAGGAATTGCGGGAGGAAGAGGAGGGAGGGAAGGAAGGAAGGAAGGAGCGCATACTATGAGAGTCAGATTCGTAAGGCGAGCCGCCGTATGTCGTCGGAAGTAGGAAGCCTAACGAGCTGCACACGTTGTTAGCTCAGCTGCTTATACATACATGATCGGAGTGATCAGCTTAAGACTCACCTCATGTCCGCAGAAACAGAAGGCTGCTCAAATGCAAAGTCGGGCGGGATGCTGAGACCAGCCGGCCCAGGCTCCTCGTTGCAATCGATAGATACAGTCGGGAAAGACGATTCAGATCGAGGTGGGGTCGGAGCCGTCCACTGCGGGAAGGGTTCAAGCGACGATTCGGCTGTAAAGCTTCGGGGTTGGGGCGAGTGCTGAGGAGTGAGCCACTGTATGCCTCCAACGAAGGATGATGATGTTGATGTTGTTGTTGGAGGCGGATGAGGGTGCTCGATGCCTGCGTGGCTGGCTTGGTCGGCAGCGTATTGCAGCAGCTTCTCAGCCCGCGAGATGGAGATGGCTCGTGAGCGATCGTTGTCGTGAGCGCGCTTCTGGATGGCGCCACGACTGTTGACTGTCGAGTAGGATGTTTGCGATCGAAGCCGGCTAGGATGGATGGTGGCTGACTGGAAAGATGGTGAGTCCATGGTCACGAAAGTCAAGTATGGATCACAAGGTAGGCCAACCGGAAGGAAGTTCTACGACTGTTTTAAAGGTTCGGCTCTTGTGCTGGGGTTCAAGAGAAGTGATATACACGGGAGGGAAGGTCCTGTGAAGCATAAGGTAAGATAGAGTGCTAGGGCCTGCGTTGCGTTAGAGAGTCTGATCGTTTTAGCACGCTCGCCTGCTGCGGTCGGACTGGGCTGTACAGGTGTTGATAAAGGTACACCTGTGAATCCAACATCAACTATCCTCGACGGTGCTAGCGGCTGCGTGCTTAGTTTACACGAAGGATCCGGATCCCAGCCCACCATCTTCAGCGTGCTGTGCTAGGGTTACCGACCCGTTGCTGCTGCTACAGTTGTACTAGTCTCGTGGGAGCCTTTGGGGAGGGAGCTTGCACACGCTTCTGGCGGGCGGATGACAGGCGGGCGGGCAGGCAGGCGGGCGCGCGACTGGAAGGCTACAAGCTTTGGCACGCACATGGAGATACGCACATGGAGATACTGTACTAACCGACTCAGGTAGTAGTAGATGTCACTGGAGATGATGCGCCTGCCTGTGCCGCTCTCGGACTTGGTCTGTACCTCTCCGTGATACATCATATCACTGTACCGTAAGGTATGTATACATGCTTACCGCGCTGCGAGGCACACGGCGAATCGCAATTAGATGCGCTCGGGACACTGTTCAGCCGCGTGGGTAGTAGTAGATACTATACATGTACATGTATGGCGCAGACGCAGGCAGCCGAGCGGACACGACGCCCTGTCTCGTGCGAATGTCTCCGGGCCCGACGATGAGTGTGCGAGGGAGCCGGGTGTTGTGACAGTTCAGCCAGCCCAGCGCAGTGGAGATTGTTGTTGTGGTGGTGGTAGTGGTAGTGGTAAGGTAGTGGTGGTAGTGGTGGTGGAGCAGTGGTGGCTCTGGCTCACAGCAGTCAATACCTCGCAGTACTAGTCTGGGGACGCCGGGGAAGACAGACAAGCTCGCTCGCAGGGGGCACCAACGGGCGGGCCGTCGCTGTGGCATCTGCCATTGGCGGGCGGGCGGGCGACAAAGAAGCGCTGGGCTGAGCGTCGTTCCCAAAAGCCTCGGCACGGGCTCGAATTGGGGAGTAGGGCTTCCCTCCCCAAGCCTCCAAGCTCCGATCACCAGAGCCTAAACATAGCCCCCCTGACCTCTCTTCACCGGTCGATGGCGTGGCTAGTCACCATTCATTCACTCGCCAGTCCTGTGGTCTCCACCGCATAGCGTCGTGTACATGTCGCCTCCCTCGCAGGTGGTATATCCCCCCTGCAGCCCTACTGGATGACTGTACACTGTACGGATACAGCCCGTACTGTTACTGTACAGATCCACAGTAGTCGGAGAGGCTCTGATGACTCCCTTCCATTCTATGCTGCCGGCTGTCGTTCGCTCGGTGCGCACCCGACACCACCTGGCATTGCCACCATCATGATCGCGATCATCTCCATTAGCATCATCATCATGATGACCATCCTTATCATCATCAACGTCATTATCATCATTATCAGCATCGACATCATTATAACTGCCTGAGGCTGCCTGAGGACATCGACTAGAGCAAAAGGCTTGAACTAGTTCTATTCGATCGAGGATTCCCGGTGGATGAAGCTTCATGCTCCCTCGAGGAACCGCGACAGCAGGACCCGCTCGCGCTCTCCGGCACTCTGCAATGCTTCAGTTATGTGGAAGCCGTGTAACTCTGCCACTCTCACTCTCATTCCACCACATACATAAGGTACATACTTGACTCATTTCCTACACACACACACAGCCTGCTGCAGATCGCATACCAGCTCAGTACATGTAGAACTATAGAGGTAATGTACTATGCCTATCGTGAACTCTATCTGCTGACATGTACTAAACCTAACCTAACCTAACCTAACCTAATCTAACCTAACCTACCTCAGGTAGACATGTAGTACATGCCCTGTATACATACATAGCCCTGAATCCTTCCCGCATTCTGTCTGAGAGAGAGAGAGGGAGAGAGAGAGGATGAGGCTGATGAATGCGATCGACCGCGGCTGCTTGACACAGCCTAGTTGCACCGCTGGCGCAAAAGGTAGTTCTCTCGTCTACTTAGGTATAGTACAGTACATACCAGACTGCAAAGCAAAGCAATGCACAAAAGCTCACCGGAGCCAAAAAAGCTATCTTGTACTACACGAACGAGGAGAACTACACCGCCGCTTCCACCACCTAGGTAGTTCGCCTATACAGTAAGTACATAGTAGCAGTCAGTCTCGTAGCCAGCGATGGGGCGGTGTCATCTTCACCGGACAACGGACATCGCGAATAGAACCTTTTCTACTAGTTCTAGTTCTCTAGCGGACCTGTCACCTCAGTCTTGTGCTTTACCTTACCTTACCTTACCTTTTTACTAGTTCGGAAGTAAAGGACATATATAGTTCTTTCTACCTCCTCGTGACTACTTCACCACGCGGGCAGATTATCTATACTACCTGACGCTATCTAGATTTTTGTCTATAGCTCCGGCGGGGACTTTATAGCTACTACCTTACCTACCTTACCTACCTAGGTAATGTAGTTAAGGTAGCTTGAATATATCGCTGGTGAGTTTGCGTGTTGATGATGATGATAATAATGATGGAACTATAGGGAAGGTAGGCATGAGATTTCTTAATTCCGGCTCCAAATCGGCCCCGATCTCGAATCTTGAATCAGCAAAGTGAAAACGTCGTCGGCAGGCCCGGAGCACATCTAATGTACGTACGAGCTGACGAAGAGGTTTGCACCGAGAAGACTCCAGCTCTGATGTCTCACGGTTGCACGAGGGCGAGCAGTAGTTCTAGGCACTACCTAACTTTCGCAGGACTCAGGTTTACTACGGTATAGTAGTAGTAGCAGTCTGATTCGGGTACCTACCTAGAAGTTCGCAAGAACTTCACAGTAGTACATACCTTAATCGACGTTAGCAGCATTGGTGAAAGGACACAGCAAAAAAGACAATTATCGCTTCGCATTGGTTGGGGTATCTCGATGCTTAGAAAGGACAAACCCACCGAAATGCCCTATTGGCAGCTTGCTTCATGCAAGAAAGACAATCATGCCTACCTGCCCTTAACACGCCCGCAGGTCATGTATCGCTCGCTCTACGCTCATGAAACTCGCTTTGTCATCCGCCGAGTCAGAGTTCAAGTCCTACCCGCCATCACTGTAACGCCTTGTCGAGCCTCTCTCCATACAGGCGTCCATCGAATGCTCGAGCACTGCTGTATCCGACAGCATGTCGCCATCAGGCCGTGCAATGCATGAGCCGTGATCATGTCGCTCGAGCTCAAGTATCGATCTCAGCCCAGCATAGAACTACGTAGGCCCTCTACCAATTTCTTCATCTTTGCGGCGACGACCTGGTCCTCAACAGCCCGTTCCGCAACAGCCTGCTCCGCCTGTTTCTGGGTTGCAATCTACGCATCCCCGAAGAGGCCAGCTACGCTCTCTAATCCTTCTTCACCGCCACCCACGACACCGGTGTTCTCAGCGGCCATCGTATACTGCGACGCCACACCCTTGTTTTCCTTCTTCTTCGCTTTGGCCTGCTCAAATTTGCCCATTTCGTGAATGGACACACCTCTTACGCCTTCGAGCAGCTCAAGCACAGAACTGCGCTGAGAGCGTTCGTTCTGAGTGGTTTGCAGCATCTTCGCCATAGTCTTGTCGAGCTTTTCCTCCGTGATAGTAGGCAAGGACAAGAGGACTTGACACGGAGTGAGTGTCTTGGGAGTGTAAATGACGATGATGTTAGCGATGAGTGTTGCAAGGTCCTTCTGCACATCTGCAAAGTATGGATCATTCAGAGAAGTGATGCAAGCTTTGAGGACTTCCGTGCTTATGAACTCGCGAACGGACGCTGCTGAGTCGGGACTGATGACGGAGCCATTGGGCTCGGTGTGCGAGAATAGTGGAATGAGGGTACGGAAGACTTTGCATATCGTGATGCAGCATCGGCCGTCATGCAGGCGGAGTGCATGTGTGCAGAACAGGATCATAGGCTCCAGAATCGAAGGATCAGTCAGGATGAGGTCGCTCAAAGCTTCGGTCCTCGTTCCTGGATCGTGGCCGTTCAAAAGGGCGTGCCCGTTGTTTACGGGGGCCGCTTGGCGTTGGCTATCGAACTCGAGCAACCATGGAACAAATGTCACCATACTGTAAGTCAATTGACGCAGTACGCTCTCGGTGCGCATCTCGTCGCCGAGCTCGTCATTCTCTCTCTTGTTCTGCTGCTCGGCTTGAGCTATGGCTTCCCAGTCGGCTGAGATCTTGCGATCGAGACAAACGAAGAGCTTGCGGAGTACTGGCGGCAAGAACTCGCTACGGTGGCGTGGCGGACATCGCTGCACGAGGCCCGTGGTCAGGTTGATGAGAGGGTGCAAATGATTCGCGCTTAGGCTTCCAGCGTCGTCGAAGAGTGCCGAGGAAAGTGGATGAGCAAGATTATCAATCCCGTAGAATTGCTCCTCAAACTTGGTCATGAGGTAGATGATGTGGTAGCCCATCTCACGAACGTTGCGCATGGTGCCTCTAACAGTGCTAGCAAAGCCCTCATAGCTCGTCCTGGAGCCAGAAATGCGCGCGTAGAATTCTTCCTTGCTTTCGCTCGAAATACCAGACTGCCAGAATCGATCTTGTGATGTCCGCTTCATCACCATCTGCAGTTCCGCGGGGAGATGGCGCCACTTGGACATGTCGTGAAAAGCTTGAGCATGACGAGTCATCTGGAGCAACGGGTGGAGAATAGATGGTATCAGGGGTCCCCACAATCGACATGCATTATCGTACTCGGTAGTGCCAGCTCGCAGCCTCTCTGTTGAAGCAGATAGCAACGACTTCGTCATTCGCAAAGGCAAACGATCAGCCTTGTCTTTGATCTCATTCTGTCGTGCTTGGCCGGCCTCGTTCAATGTGCGTGCTGACCAGTCTGGTGTGCGATGAAACTCATGCTCTTGATAAAAGTCTGCAATGTTGGTTATCCCAACAGTGGCACAGAACGCTTCGAAGTCTCCAAAAGAGGCCTGAAGTGCCTCATCTGTCCATGCTTCGTAGGCCGGCTGAAGCATCTGCTGTAAGCGAGCCAGTCTGACATGTTCATCAATGCCAGTTGCACGATGTACGATCATGAACAGGAAGGAGCGATAGCCCCAGACTAGCCTCTGATCATCGCCATACTGTTGCGCTAAAGTCTCTATGCGCGGCTCAAGCTCGTTGTAGACTTCAAGGAGCACATTGGGGTACGCCAGAGCGAGCTTTTGAAGCTCAACAACGCGCAGAGCTTCAAATGATTTGATGCCGTCCGAGAATTGGCTGTGTTGGGGCTGGTCGTCGAGTTTCATGGTCAGTAAATGCTGAACCATGGCAAGAATGAAGCTTTGAGGCGGTGACTTGAGCACGCGCAAGACGGCCACCGTCGTTTGTAGCAGCTCGTCTGCCACTGCTGGATCATCAGTATGTATGCTGGTCATACCGTGGCACCATTGTTGGAGTGACTCTGAGGCCTGTCGCTGGTCCTGCTGCACCTTTGCATACAGCTCCTGATCCGGGGTCACTTCGGAGACGTCTCGGGTCCATGATGAGTAGCCCTTGAGTGCAGCCGCGACGGTGCAGTACGAAGCGTCAAATCTCAAGACGGGGTAAGCAGATTTGGTGTATGCCGAGCTGTCAAATCCTCTAGCCGTAGTGTAAGGTCCAGTCTCCACCATCTCTCGCATTTGGTTCAAGACGATTGACAGCGCATCGATGGGCCGCATACGCGCTATGCCCTCGACGATGGTTGCTCCGTATCTGCGATAGTTGCCCAGGAAAGCATGTCGTTCGGGTACAGTGTCGAAGTCCTCGTCTAGCCAGCGCAGTGTCTCATCGTCGGTCTCTTCAGGGAGTGCCTCATATCTGATCAGTCGATCACTGCACACTTCGAGCAGGATTGGCAGTGCCGTTAGGATGAGATCAATAATCTTGTCCTCATGCACGTTCAGCAGCTTCGTCCAGCTATGCAAGACTGGTATCGATACTGTCAAGCTCTTGTGCCGTAACACCAGTGCTAACAGCTCGAAAAGAGCAGGCAGATTCAGAGACTGGTCGGATAGCGCTGGGTTGAGAGCTATCGCATCGGCCATGACCGACAAGAGTTCCGCCATCTTCTTCTGCAAAGTGTACTTCTCGTCATCTTCTCCTGGGAGCGTGATTGTCGCTTCGAACGCATTGCGAATCATTGTGATCTTGTCTGGTTGCATCGCCTGTCGAATGAGCGACATCCACACTTCGTTGGCGTTCGCACCGTGCTGTGGCCTACCCAGAAGAGCATACAGCACTTCGACTGCCGCGGTCTGCAGGACGGCATTGCTGGTGAAGAACGGAAGATAGAGGCAGTCGACACAATTAACTTCGTCCACAGCTCTGAAGTTTATCCAGCCCAGGGTCGATCTCAGAGCATTCAATGCCTTGACCGCACACATTTCCATCTTTTCTGACACCTCTGGCTCATCCTGTCGCAACCGGGCTTCTTTGACACATAGTGCAAAGAACTGAGTGATGCGAGCCAGCCAACCTTCTCCCTCTGCCCTCACGCCCTTGATCTTCTCTTTCTGTAACGTCGCGTAGAAAGTTGGCGGCACCAGTATCTCCACTAGAGAGTCGCCTAAGATATCCAGCCGCAGTCCTGCGACAGCATCGTCACTATTGATGATGTCGTCGTTCAGACCCTCCAATATGGCAAGGACAAGAACCTTGTTGACCACTCCCTTGTCCATCTCCCAAAGCTTGATGAGGAGAGTATCCATGTGCATCCACTCGCCGCCGCCCCACGATCTCTTTGCAACCTCGACCCATAGCTGGCCGACCTTGTTCCGAAGGTATACGGCATCCGCCTCTCGAAGACCGACAGCCAGTCGATGAATCCAGGTCCGTAGGTGTCTTGCTTGGCCGTCATTGTACTCATTCCAGCGGTACCTCACTGCAAATTCCACCAGCTGCAGTCCGTAGTACCGCACAGCATCATTCTGGTCGTAGTCGTTGGCCAAAGTGAATCCATGGTACGGCGCATCGTGCTGACCCTTAACAGCCTCGAGGTGCTGTAGAGCTTGCTGGCGAACCGTGTTCGAGACTCGCGGGTCGAGGGTAGCCTCCAAGGCGTTCGTGATATGTTCGAGGTGTGCTGCCGTATCTGGTTGTTGCCAGTACGTGCCGAAGGCGCCTGTCGCCATGGTGGGCGCCTCGTTCAGTGTGTGGTGCAGTGCTGGCGTTGTATTACGAGCTCAGATGCAGGTGTGGTTACATGTCTTGCTCGCCGTCCGAAGCCTCTGTCGCCTGTGTCTCTGTGCCGCTCACTGGCGTTCTTGCGCGAGGTTGAGCAACGACTGGGACGAGTGACTGGGCGTGACCCCGCGGCCGACTTGACTTGCTAGTCGTGGTTGTTGTGGTTGTGGTTGTCGTCGTCGTTGTCGTTGTTGTTGTTGTTTTCCATGCAAGTGGACGTGTAGGTATTTGTGCGGTCAGCTTCACGAGCTAGAGGTAGAAGTTGACCAGAACTAGAAGCAGAACTAGCTAAGGTACCTCCCTGCCAGCTGCAAGGTCGCGAATCGCGAACCGAAGACGTGTCACGGGGACAGCCTTACTGTAGGGCTGAGCGTGTGCGTTATGCCGTAGGGCTGTGAGTGAGTGAGTGTGTAACGGTTTATGTGCGGTGATGAGCTACATGTACTAGAATAGGGAGTCATAGGACTGGAAATACTTCTATCACAACTCCGAAATCACCTCGCCTTCCATCTGACTCGTCCCACCCATTGCGCCCACTTCTGTATATCGTCCCTCCCAATCAATAGCTGCACACTGAACAGCTCCTTGGCCAGCATCTCATTACTCGCAACCCGGTGCACATACGAGTGGCACGCTCGACACAGCCACGCGACCTTGTTGAGCTCCCACTCCTTGTGCCAGTTGCGCTTGACCGCTTTGGCATGGACCGCGCGAGGAATCAGATGGTGGTAAGTGAGTGGCAAGTGTTCCCGCTGGCAGATTTCACACCCGTCAGGGCGAGATGCCGCGATGGCCGGCGTGTGCTCTGGCGGAGCAGCGGAGACTGAGGAGACGTAGGCACTCAGCGGTGTCTCGAGAAAGCGTTCGAGATCCAGCGAGTCCAGAATGAGGGAATAGGTCACTAGGGAATCCGCTATTGCCAGCGGAAGTGGCTTGATAATGGCTTCGAGCAGTGAGCTCTCCAGGGGCGTCGTATACTTCTCGGCGAGGCTGCTGTCATCTTGTATCAAAGCATACGAGAGCGTACGAAGATCAGACGGAAGACTAGGAAATATTTCCTCGGCAAGATACTACTGACTTATTGCTCAGCAAAGCTTTTGTACTGGGTAGTTGGTTCTGGGCTGCTGACCTCTATGAAGTCTGCTAGCTCGGCTGCATCGCTATTGTCGTCGCCATTGCTTGCTACTACCTGTACTCTCGTGACAGGTTTGATCTCATTCTTTCTGCCCTTGATCTTCTTCACACGTTTTCCCCCATCCGGGGCAAGTTTCTGAATCACAGTATTGGACAAGCAGTCTTTGAAATTCTCAAAATTTTCTACTTCGGTCGCGGCGATCATGTGAGGCTGTTGGTGTGGTGCAAGTGGGAGAGATGTTGATGAGAGAAGGCCAAGGTGTGAACGAATCTCGTCATGGATTTTCGTGTTCTCGTCATCCACTTCCTCGGTCTCCCTACTAACTCTCTTGTAAACACGCCTCACACACCCAACACTACGAACCATGACTGTACAAAGCATCATCTGGCTCAGACGGAGCGATTGGCATGCCATTGAACAGAGCAATGCATCATTGCCGCTTTTCCGTCTGCACGCTTCGTGCGTCAACCGAAGATACAAGAGCGTAGAGATACATGACTATACTGCCGCAGTTCCATGATTCAAATTGGTTGCCCGATGCCGTGCCCTGGCATACCGTGCCATGTGTACGTTGCAGAGAAAGAGAGGAAAAGAGAGAGGAAGAGAGAGAGAGACAGATTGATGAACTACCTGGCACTCTGTTCACGGCAGACAGTAGCAAGCGTATGTGCATGAACATCGGCAACTTGCAGCACTAGTGCTACGCAGGACTCAATGCCGTCAGCCTTGTTTTGACTCCTGGATTTTTAGACAAAGAGAGGAGTGCAAGACCAATCTCGACCACTTGTTCTGTCAGTGGAGATGACTTGTATACAGCAACGGCTCCCGAGGCATGGCTTGCGACACCAAAGTTCCACTTCTACCTGGTTGTTCAGGCGCTATAGAACAGACCTCTTCAAGCATATGTTCGCACTCAAGCTTCCCGAGGCCCAAACCCTCGAGGCCCAAACCTGCGATCTGAACATGGAGGGTGAAGGCAGCTCATCCACAGTAGCGCGTAGATATCGCCACTATATGTATATCAGCTGCTTTTATCATCTTCTCGCATGTCCCGAGACACGAGAAGTTGGGTCTGGAGGTAGTAGTCTCCGCTGACAAAGGTCTCAGCCCTGAAAGGTAAGAGATCAATAGAAAACAAAAAGATAAGAGATCAAAAAGATAAGGGACCAAAACCATGCTGCCCAAGTCCATGCCTCAGTTGGTTGAGACATGCTACGACGATGGGCATAAGTGGTAGGTATTATTCATAGAGTCAAGGCTAATATACTTCCAGCTTCATGTCTATCTGGTGGCTACCGTGCTCAAGCATAACAACTCAGCCTTGCGTATCCAGCACAGCTCAATACTCTACATCAAACTATCACCAGTACTCACCTTCTAGCCATGTGTATAGCCTTGCCGTTGAATGGAACCGATAGAAAGATATACACGCCAGCGAGACAGATGACGAGCAATTGGCCATTTGAAGAACGTATTTGTGAAAGGTCGTGGGTTCAATTGTAAGCCGGTCTCAGATCCTATTTGCTTTAAGGGTTATGTTCTGACTTGTGTTAGCCCACAGCGTCCATCCTACATGTACTGAAGTGATATGTTTTGGTTTTTTTGGTAAATGCGTAGTTCTCACAACGGCTGGAAGGCGAGGCACAGGCTTCTTTCTTGTAAATCAAAAATCGACTCCTGGCAGTTCATCTACAACATGCTATGCTGTAGGCAAGACTTTTGCTTTCTGCTGCTGACCTTTTCGAGTCCTGCGAGGTGGATTCGAGATGGAGGATTCGACTCGTGCCCCTCACTTGGATATATTGCCCCACTTTTGGTAGGTCTGAGCGATGCCAATTCTTGTTTCACCTCCACTGCGGCTGCGGACATATCATATTAGATAGGAGGTCGAGCGCGGACTCGCTATGCTCCCCTAATACTCAATCGTTCCCAATGGCACATCGTGCAGACCTAAGAACGGGGTTTGATCAAGGGGCCATTTCCAAGATCGTGCGCAGACGAGCAGTGGCCCAGTTCTGTAAGGGACATATTTTATTCCAGCACTCGCTGAGTCATCAATGGCAGGGCTTGTAGCACAGTGGTAGCGCGCACGCTTTGCACGGTCGAACGATCAAATGTTCTGCGTGAGGTCTTGGGTTCGATCCCCAACTGGTCCAGTTGCCTCTTCTTCTTGAGCTCAATACTCTTGTAAGCAGTTTCTTTTGCTGTGCAGACCCCCTTTTGACCCTAATCTCCTCCGTGGGCATCACCTGCTAGCCCCCCTTTCTTCACTTACATATAATGGAGATCTGCTGCGACTCTCAATTTCTTTTGAACTAGCGCAGCGAGTTATTATTGCGCAGCCTCGAATGCGCTACTAACCGCCCTGTTAGCGTGCATACCCGCCAGGTAGCAGGACTCGCAGGTATGGACATCTTTACTCCTGAAACCCAGGTGGTGCGGTGGATGGAACTTCTGCTCAATAATATCAGCGCTACTAACTCCTACAATTGAGTCGTGCGGACGATATAGATGTACGAGACACTCGCATTGGTCTTTGGACCAAGTTGCGAACGTTCGTCTCCAAAAGCGATGCAGAAATGCTGGGGATCAATGAACACGCCAGACCTCTGCACGACGTTGTACTCAAGTATCGCACACGCCTTGCCGCCACCATCACAAGAGGCTACAGAGTCCCTCTAAGCCACATTATTGACCAGCGTCGCCCACCTCTGTGGCTTCTTCTCGGGGTCACAACAGGTGATGTTGGTGTGCTTGGCAGAGTGCAGGGGCACAGCCTCACGCCCGTAGCATTTTATCTCGTTGCCTACACATGCATTCGCGTCCACGCTCGGCAGCCACAGCGAACCCGTCATGTAGCCATAGGCATCTGCATTTATGCGTTCCGTATTCGTGGCAGGTAGGTCTTAGCGCGGCACATTCGAGCATATATCCTAGCTGCCATTCCCTGGAGTGACCAAGATTCTTGCACACCAGGCGACATCTCCTTGGCTCAGTCATACCGCCTACATTTATTGGTCCTTTGATATAACCCGCGGATAACTTAGTTCGCCATGGCCGAGCACAGCAAAGCACAAGAAGCACTGCAGGACGCAGAACAGCTTGCAGCCCCGCCACCAGCATACGAAGAGACAGCTACTAAGGACACAGAGACAGACGGCTTCCAGATCATCGACAGACCAGACACCATGCCTGACGACGAGAAAATGCCAGTCGAAGAGCCAAGTCCGGCGGTGATAGACTCGAGCAAGATACCAAGCAGAACTCCTTCGATGTTGAAGGAGAAAGGGCCTGCGTACCCTCCACGACCCAGTATGTCTAGAGATGAAGTACCAGTGAGTGATGCCAAGGATATCATCACACCTGTCGTCGAGAGCAAGGACGCCACACCTGTTTTGCAAACAGCAGAAGACGAAAAGAAAGCGCTGCAAGTCCACTTTGCGGACGAAGAACCACCTCCATCTCTACCACGACGACCCACAACAACACGCTTTTCGGAAGACTTCTCTCGCGACAAAGCATCCCCGGATGTCCATCCACCGGTACTTTCACCTGCCGTCGAAGCCCCTGAAGGAGCACCTTTGACATACACCTTTACCTGGCATCGTCCAAGGGATGACTTTCCAACACTCCAGATCACCCCAGCGAATGGTGTTGTGATCCCTTCAAGCTTTCCCGATATCCCTCCGACTGCGAGCTGGAGACTAAACTATGACACAAAATACCATGCATACCTCCACCGTTATACCGCTACTCAAAGCGAATCCGATAAACACACCAGTCAAGTAGGCGACTTCCCCTTCCGCCAAATAGCTGAGCTTAAATTTCCCGACATCATCATTCCAGGCGCTGGCTGCGGCGCCGTGGTCAAATTTGACCCTCATGAGGAAGAACTAGCCAGGCTAGGGAATACGTCGAGCACATCCTCAGGAAAAAGCCATCGCCCTCGAGTCCAGAAGTTCATGCAATGTGCCGGCTGGTTCAGTACACGCTACAGCATGGAAGTCCCCGTTCTAGACCATCTCCAAGCAACCTGGAAAACCGTTCCCCGACCGAGCACGACGAGATCCGCCGTCGGAGGAGGAGTTTCAGAAACCCAGCAAGAACTTGCCATTGTCGAGCGCAAAACCACAGACATCGAACGTGAAGCCAAAAAACGCAACATCACCCTCATCACCCTCGGCGACCTGATCGACCAAGCCCGTCGAACCCTCGACGACGAAACCTGGACTCCCTACACCCCCCAACAACTCCTCATCGACTTCGACGGCCGCCAAATCGCAACCTACCAACGCGCTTCTCCCTGGGCCAAATTCGCCGGAACTCTGACCATACACCCAAAATACCACCAACCGGAAGCCTTCGGACAGCAGTATTCTTTCTCGCCGGAATTTCTCGAAGGGATTGTGATTGCGACTACGGCTATGGTGGCTATGCAAGATCGCATCGGACTCGCTTCCGGGTTGATGGAAGTTGCGCATTCGGGTTTGAGTGCTGCGGATAAAGGTGCGGCTTGGTCTGCTGAGCAGTGGAAACGGGCCCAGAGGGAGTGGAAGGCTCGAAGGGCTAGTAAAGCAGCAGCAGCAGCAGCAGGAAGTGGCGGTGGTGGAAGTGTTGGTGGAGCAGGAGCAGGAGCAGGAGCAGGAGGTACACATCCTTATGGAAATGATGTGGCGAGAGCGCAGAGTGAGAGAGGGATGTATGAGCAGGGCGGCGAAGTGGGCAGCGAGGTGTTTGATGATGGGTTGGCGGGAGTGCTTAGTGTCGAAGAGAGGGAGGCGGCGAGACGGGAGCAGATGGCGTGGGATGAGAAGAACAAGGTTAGGGTATCTGCTGTGCCGGTTCAGATAGAGGCGAGAGATGAGGTGAGAAGGCAGACTGTGAGCTGGGAAGAGAAGCCAAAGGTTGTATATGCTTAGGAAATCAGTTTGCGCAAGGTACCGTGTCAGGGCCATATATGAAATATCAAGATGCATTCACGTGTTGACAGATACTGTATCCCCTTGAGCTCTGAGCTTCTGTCAAATTACCCGGAAACGACTATACTGTTTACTGCAAACATACACGTATGCAGATCCACGACATAGAACCTCCTGCTACCACTCCTCATCATCCCCGGCCTAGAAGGCCCCATCGGCTTCCTCCTCGGTAATCTGTCTCAACCTCCCCGTCTCAACCTCCATTCCTTCATACCTGCCCTTTAGTCTCTTACTCAGGTATTCATACCTCGCTTTGTCAATCCTGCCTTCCTCCGCCATCCTTCTCAGGTCTCTCGCATCGTCCATGAGCGTCGCCATTCCCTGTTCGATCAGAGTCTCCAAGAAAGGAACCTGTCTCCAAAAAATCTCCGTATACCTCGCTTTGTCTAACATGACCTTCAGATGCCACATGGCATTCATCGCAAGTGTGACGCAAACCTTTCGTTCTAGGACGATGATATTGCGTTTGATGTTGGAGACTTCTTTCGTAGATAAAGGAATCTCATCACCGTTTCGCGATATATAGTAGCCTTTTTCGAGGAGGTCCTCGAGCTGGAGGGTGTCGCGTCTGTCCTTCATGGCGCCACGTACGCTGCGTTGTTTGATAAATGGGCGATAGCGGCCTTGTTGGTCGTGGAGGTCTTCCGGGAGGGAGAGGTAGTCTGACACTGTCGATTGTGCGGCCAATGGGTCGAGCACGCGGGAGAGATTGTCGGCTGGAACAGATTGCGCGGCTGACAACGAAGCGTGGTAACGAGAATGAGACAGGGCGCCAAGGCAGGCGACAGGCGGCGCGAAAGAGGAGTACGGTCTTTTGGAGGTCGAAGAAAGTTGGCCCATTGTGTGAGTAGGACGGGCCAATGGCTGCGGCGTCGGGTACGCTGTATCTTTCGGATTATCGCTGGCCTCATCGGAGCCACGATTATAATTGTCGTCCTCTTCTTCCATTGCACGTTGATCTTCGATCTCGGCCATTTTGTAGAAGTCAGCATCCTCCTCACGCCTGGTTGCCTGCTTTTCTTCAATCACACGAGCATGATCTGGCGCAACTGGCCCATCGACGCCTCGATAGCCCTGCATAGCGTAGCTCAGTGCCAGTGAATGAGAAATGTTGGTGCTGATTTTCTGTACCATGCCTATGACGATGACATGGTCTTCCACTTCAACACATTTATGCAGTAGCAGACCAATCGACAGGGCAGCATTGATCCCATGTCCACCACGATCAGAAATTTCTGGTGGTCTTGTATTTTTCATGACGAGCTTACAGCCCATAGCGAAAAGTTCTTGAAAATTCTTGTTGGGGTCGTCTTGTGCTTGGGTGAAGATGTGTGCAATGGCAGCTCCACGCGGAGTTCCGGCGATGATGTTAGCAGTAAACATACCAGAGATTTTGATAGCATCCCAGGTGCGTGATGGGAGCTTCAGATTGAAGCTCACGATTGGCTGCGGATGCAGTGTAACTGTGTTAAAGGATGATACTGTGACTCCACGAGCGAGGCGTGTTTTGCCTTCGGTAACGTTGGATGTGACTACAACGACTGGATGAGTCAAAGTGCGTAGACTCTTGCGGACGTCCTCGACTAATTGCGGCTTGGCCTCTATAAAGCCAACGATATGATCCTTGGCTGCTGTCACTTTTCTGTGCGATCCTGACATGATGAACGAGCGTGCCATCGATGTCTCAGGAGAAGTCGTGCTGAGCGGGCGCAGTTCCGGCTCGCCAATATCTGTGCTGACGTCGTACTCATTCGCGAAGGAGCTGATGCTCGATGTCGCAACAAACTTCATGTATTCACTCTCCAGCACACTCAATTCCATGGTTGTAGAATGTCGATTCCACTCGCGCAGCACACTTTCATTTGGCGTAAGAGAGCTTGACGGGCGACTCAGCCGGGAGACTACAGGCGGGTGCGATCCGTGCTCGCCCGTAGGTGATTCTGATTCTTCAGAACTGTAGCTGTGCAGCGCGCGATACGCGTCCGCTGCCTCAGCAAAAGTGCCCGTAATCAGGACGGATAACATAGGTTCACCCTCCAACTCCCGGATTTCTGTCCTGGCGGCAAACTTTACCTCGCCCATCTCCTTCTCCATCCTCTCCATGTCGGTGAACGGGGCTGCATATTCAAGCAGAAGGCCGTAGCGGTCTCTATGGCGTACAACCGCTTCTCCTGGCTTAAGACTGTGGAAGGGCTTCTGCGTGCGCGTCTGCACCGGCGCTGCCTGCCATTGCCACACCAACCAGTCGCCTAATGAGCTCGCCTTCTTCTGATGCTCTTTTCTTTGGCCTCGGGCAACTCGTGGCTGTGACTGTGACTGCGGCCGTAGACGTGGACGTGGACGTTGAGCGCGGGAGCTCGGTCTATCTGAATCTGTGCGCACGTTGTCGCGCTGTATTATCCGATGTATCGCGAATCGAGGCTCGCCGTCCCCGGGGGGACTCGTCGTATAGAGTGCATGTCCATGACCTCGGCCTCCAGCTGTGTCCGGTCTCAGTGCAGCGGGCCCAGTGAGCAGCGTCCACTCGTAGAAAGCGCGGTAGAAGCGGCGCGAGGCCACACTCGTCCGATTCATGGCTCGCTCTCTAGAGGCTGAGGTCCTCAACAAAGCTCCAGTTCAGCTCCAGATGAGATGGGGGCCCGGTCGATCACGGACCCGAACCATGTCTGGCAGCTTTCGTCTTGGCAGAACTTCACCTCCGTCTCGCCGCAGACAACGCCATCTCGACCACTTCACTTCATCTCCCTTCTTGTCATATCGACAACATCGTCCCCCAGCGATCTCGCCAAAATGCTCACTACGCGCCCTGTCTGCTTCTCTTGCGCCTTCGCCGTCACAAGGACTCAGATCTCCCATCAACAAGTCCGCCACGCAACACTTCTCCGCCGACCGAAACGGCCCTACACCTTCACCCAACTCATCACACTCTCCGACGGCTCCACTTTCTTGCATCGAACAACGAGTCCCGCACCCGTATACCGTAGTGCGAAGGATACGAAGAACAATGCCATGTGGAATCCTTCAAGCCAGAAATTGCTGAATATTGAAGAAGACGAAGCGGGGAGATTGAAGCGATTCAGGAAAAGATTCGGTAGAGGTTATGATGCGGAGAGTATGGGCGATGGAGAGCAAGTACGTCAAAATTATTCTATGCTGTGAATGGCAGAATGTTGAAAGCTGACTTTCGTTGTTATAGGCGCTAGAAGCACAAGGAAAGTTGAGTGGTGAGGAAGAGGATGATAGTATGTTGGACTTGATTGGTGGGTACAACAAGGAGGCGGAAAAGAAGGGAAATGTAGCAGGTGTGAATGAAGATGCGAAGAGAAGTGGCAAAGAGAAGGGTGGTCAAAAATAAGAAAGGAAGACTGCCATGTGAGAAACCCGCATTGCGTCGAGCTCTGGACAGGTCAAAACCGGTCCTCGCCATGTAATCATGCTTTGGCCTTTTTCGTGGATCCGCATGTCTGGCAGGACGGCCAAAGGAGTTTGCGGTAGCTCATCCGCACCTGCGGTCCCATCCCTGTACGTATAGAGTGCCATTACCATCGAAGGCTGAGTCGGTGCACCACGACTGCATTTGTCTGGGAAACCTATTACCAGTGATCATCTTGAACCGCACGACTATGGCTTTGCGATCCGCTATCGCAAGCTGTTATGCCCAGAGTCCGCTCAAGTTGGCACTGGCGCAGCACAGGAAAAGAATCTGAAGAGGTTGTCTCTGTCGAGCATTGATTCTGCAACCCCGAAATCGGGGTTCATCGGGGTTCCTCCGCTCTTCTGCTATGATGACGCTGGAAATCGAATGGTCAATGGCTTGTTGCTTAAGTGCGATACGGCGCCCAGAGGTGTACCGGCGTGACTCAGGAGCAAGAATCTCTCGAACACTGCAGCCAAGTTTGGAATCTCTTTTCGCTCGGGCGTTGCATATTCTGCTTCGTAGCACGAATACGCTGCGGGTCGTACGGTCGATGGCGCGAGCAATGCAATCTGATGCGGGTCGATGGTCAAGATGAGCATGACTTTCTCGTGGCGACCTGTACCAGTGTCTGCTTGCTCACTTGAGGATGCAGTGTCTGCGCAGCTCCGATCGTGCATCGCTTAGGCACCGCACCCATCCTTTGCCAGCACGATCGTCATGGGAGAGGCGATGTCTATGCCTCAATTGAGTGATTGGCGACATAATGGCTCTTATGATCAGCGCATTGGCTTTTTCCCATCGCTGGCATGACCTCTAAGGATGGATCATCTGTGGCTAGATCCTTCAAGCCGTAGCCGCTGTACGCCCTTCCGTACGTGCATGGCCCTGTTGACAGCTGAGTCGGGGAGTCGGGCACAAAGTGATCATCGAAATTACCAGGGTGGGTGGGCGTTGTGGACTGTGCAAAAGCTCCCTGCGCCCGCTCGCGGGCTATGCGTACAGCAATTATTGCGACGTAGTGGGCGCGACGCATTGTAACAAGGAGACACGGCCATAGCGCCTAAAGGTTCCTTGGACATGCACGCAAATGAAGGAGAAGCTACGTGCAATTGTCTCCGCCACTGAGGGGACATCTACATGTGCACGGGACGGTCTACGTGGCATTGGCAGGAGCAGAAGGATGTTTCGGCTGCAATCGCGACGCATGGACATGGCAGCCGCGATTGGGGGGTGATTCCACTGGGAGTGACTCCTAATTCGGAGGCGGAGGGCAGGCTTGCTGGGCGTCTGGAGAGCTAGGAGGGTCAGGAAGCTCAGAAGGGTTAGGAAAGTCAGGAGGGTCAGGAAGGTCAGGAGGGCGACAAGCTCTATCTATGACAATGTTGGGTGGCTGTGGGCTTGTCGAGGTCCAATATGGGTAAGGTAGCTGTGGGCTTATCGAGACCCAATAGGAGCAGTAGGAGTAGGGTGGCATTTGTGGCGAGCTAGAGAGAGAGAGAGAGGATGTGTGACGTCTGGTCAGTCGCGCTCAGCTTGCGCGTGGGCGTGTACTGGCGCTGCCGGCCGCGTATAAGAGACTGTCCTTTCCTGCTGTTCCTCCATCTTCCCTTCCCTCACATCCATCGCGCTTTCAACTGTCAGATTTTCGACCTCCATCATAAATCTCATCAGACAGCAAAAGCCACCACCCACCACACAAACAGACTTTCGGCAGGCACGATCACGGTATGCTCACAATTGTCCCTGCCTTATGCTGCACCTCCTCCCGCCCGCATGCAAGCACCTGCATGATGCATGATGCATGAACGCTGACCGCTCCCGCCCGCAGATGACAGCCGAATCGGGCAAGCGCGGCCTTTTGGTCTAGAAGACCAAAAGTGCTCCGCTGCCTCCTCTCCCCCTCGCCGCCGCCCACGACCTCCATGCCATTGGCTTCGGCTTCATGGCAAGCCAGCAAGAGCCCTCCTTCGAGGAGAGCCTGTCCGCTCTTACCTCGCCGCCCGCCCTCGAGTCGACTTTTCTCTCCTCTCCTCTCGCCCACCGCGCCGGCAAGCGCGACGAAGACGCGCCCCGCGAGACGTCGCTCAGCGGAGACGACGCATCAAGCCTGTTCTTGTTGCCGCGCCCGTCGACGTCGACCATGCACAGCGCCTACTCGGCCAACACCATGACCGCGGAGGAGATGGCCGCCCCCGTGACGCCTCGTGCCCTGTCGCCAGAGCAGAAGGCATACCGCGCATACGAGGCGGACCTGGACAACGCCCTCGACACCGCCATCACGCGGCGCGTCCAGTCCATCCAGGTCCCAGAGACCGTCGCGCGCGACTTCCGCCTCCGCACCCGCTCCATCTCTCCCGACAGACGCCCAGCCTCCTCAGGCGGCTACGGCGAAGCCTACCTCAATGCGCGACCGCGTAGAACGCTCACGCTGAAGGAACAAAACGCGAAAATGGACGCCCTCACCAAGGAGAACTTCGATCTCAAGCTCAAGATCCACTTCCTCAGCCAGGCTCTGCAGAATCGCAGCGAGGATGGCATCAAGGAGCTTGTCGATACCAATGTGCAGCTGCAGACAGACCTCGCCAATGAGCGCAAAGAGAATGCGACCATGCGAAAGAGGATGCGCGACATGGAGATGCGACTCAAGCAACAAGCAGAGGCTCTGGCAGAAGCGCAATCGCAGCAGAAGAGCACTGCACGCGACGATGAGGACGACAATCCGACTTTACAGGCGCAGATGCACGAAGAGATCCTGTACCTCCACCAACAGAACGATCGTCTCGAAGAGCAAGTCACAACTCTGCGAGAAGAAGTCATGGACAAAGAGCTGGAGAAGCGCAAAATGGCAGAGCACATGCGCGGAATGGCTGGCAAGCGTGGCCAAGATGCCAACGGCATGAAGGAGATGGAGGAGATGTGGCAGGACCTACTCAACGCCGAGACTGGTCGACGCGAGCAGGCTGAGGATGAGGTTAGCGCTCTCAGGAACGAACTCACGAAGCTCCAGATGGAGAAGGCATCGCCAGCACCAAACCGAGTCGCCGATCGCAGTCTCAAGACACCGAAGAGACGCAGCCACATGCAGTCAGTGGACGAAGAAGATTCATCAGCGGAAGAAGACATTGCCAACGGCGTTAGAAGCGTTCAAGGCGACGTGATCGAGCAACTCAAGCACGAAAACGACGAGCTTCGACGCAACCTGGGAGCTCAGACTAGCATGCTGACCTCTCGCAACCGCGAACGCGAACGCCTGCAAGAGGAAATTGAAAGCCTCAAGCTTCTGCAGCGCAAAGGCGACGGAAGATCTTTGGCCGGAGAAAGTATCTTCGACCGATCCATCTCTCGCGCCCATCAGCGATCGCAGTCCCGAGCAAGTGACCATACTGCCGTCACGGAAGCCGAACGTGACGACTGGCACAAGAAGGAGGGTGAACTTCGCGACAGCAACGCGGAACAGAGACTCAAGTATCAAGAGCTCGACCGCAAGCACACCCAGTACTTGAACTACATACAGGTCCTGGAAAGTGACTACCAGCAGATGGAGACTGAGCTTGATGAGCAACAGCAGGATCTCAAATCTCTGCAGCAGGAGCGCGACGAGCTCATACAATTTGGTGAGGACAAGGATGCCGAAATTGCAAACATTAAGGAGGAAGCAATGGAAGAGATCACTGCCCTGGAACAGCAGCGCATCAAGCTGGAGAACAGGCTCGAAGAAGCATACAACCATCTCGACAAGACACAGTCGAAGCTGAAGACTACTACCGATGGATACCAAGGCCTACAGGCCGAACTCCGCGACATCACAGCCCGAGTTATCGACTTGGACGATGTCAAAACGCATAACATGCGTACGATCGAAACCCTTGAACAGCAAATCGCGGAGGCTGAAGAGGAGATCACGAAATGGGAGCAGAAGTGCAATGAGCTCGACCAAAAAAATCGCAAGCTCGAGATCGCCGAAGAAAGCCTACATTCTGAGATTACATTCCTCAGAGAAGAGCAAGAAGGTGACAAAATCAAGATTGGAGAGCTCGAAGGCTCGCTTGAGGCAGCACATGCAAGCATACAAGATGAACAGGAGAAGTTGCGTGAGCTAGGAGAGAGCATCGCAGAGGAGCGCCGACAGCGCGATACCCTGGAGAACAAGTCCAAGGAAGACGTCCAGAAGGTGCTGGATGATCTCAATGCGGAAAACGCCAAATCCAAAGACGAAGTACGCAGATTGCGTAGAGCACTATCTGCTAAGGAAGTCGAGGCCACCAGCGAGAAGCAGAAGCTGGATCAGCTCGAACAGAGCCTACGCAGCATCCTAGGGGATCCCGATGGAACGCGACAGAGCTTGCTCGGCGACATCGAGAAATTGCAGCGGGAACTGGACACGACCATCACTCAGCTTGACAGAGCAAAGATGGACATTTCGGACAAGGATAGACTCCTTCGTCATCGTGATGGCCTACTGGAGAGCACCAGTCTTGAAAGCAGAAGACTTTCGGACCTGCTTGAGAAGGAGCGAAACCAACGCAAGCACGATCTCGAGTCATTCGAGAAGGCTTCGCGAGGACAAGCAACACACATGCGCACTATCGCGCAACAAGAGTCGAAGGTACTGGAGCTTGAAACACTCTACAGCCAAGATAAGCGCAGGATGTCTCAGCTTGAGCAGCAATATCGCGAGCAGCTCCACGAGCGCAACAACCTTTTGCTCGCATTATGGAACAGACTTTCCACACTTTGCGGCGCCGACTGGGCACAAAATCATAGCCTGGTTGAAGGGGAAGTCCCATCGGTCGAAGCAATCAGTAAATACTTGCCGAGCTTCAACAGGAACGTCATCAGCGCGGTCAAGACGATCGAAGCGCTCATTGGTAGCTTCAAGCAGCGCATCCGCTCAATCGAGAAGGATCTCTGGAGGGATTATCAGACTCTCGAACAGAACCTGGATATGCGAGCACGCCGTATGGACTGTCTCGAAAGAGCCGTGATCGAGGCTCAGCAACAATTCGAAGATCAGCAACAGAATGCAGCCCAGGAAGCTACTTTCAGACCTGAGATTCCCAGTCGAGGAAAGTCGTTTTCATTCAAGAGCAACGAGGAGATTAGCAGGCTCAAATCGGAGCTCAAGGTTTTAAAGACCGAATTGAAGTTTCATCGTCAGCATCCAAGTGCTATGGCACAACAACTGTTGAATGCCCACAATCAGGCTCTCTCTGGCGAACCGATCCATGCGCGCGCTGCCTCCAGTGCAGGAAGCATTTCTGGTAATGGGAAAAGCCCTGCTCGTCAGGCACTGTCCTCACTCCTTCGACACCAGTCCTCTTCAGCAGCCGAACAGGTCAACTACATGCAGCGGCATAGTGAGGAGAACTCGGTCCCTTACCCTGTACAGCAGATTGTCGTCCCTGAGCAGCAAACTGCCCCGAACGAGACCCGATGGGTCCACCGACTCAAGGAGTTGGAGAGGAGGCTGAAGGCGGAGAGAGAGGCCAGGCTGCTAGACAGGCAAGGAGCACGCAAGAGATTGGAGGAGGGAAGGATCGAAAACGAAGAGCTAAAGGCTCTTCTGGAGAGGGAGCGCCTCTCCAAGCAGGAAGGCGAGCCCAGTATAGCGGGCAGCGCTGCTGAAGAGCACTGAGCGAGGAGAGACTGCCGAGCAAGGGTTGGGAAGCGATCGTTTTTTGTAGTATAAAGGACCAAGTGAACTTGGTTGACGAATGACGAAATGACTGTATTTCTACCACTGCTTCCATGTTCTGTATGACTACTACGCCGACCCGAGCACTTCTATGGTGACATTGACAAAAACGTGCTCAGCGGAGAGCCGGTGCAAGCGACGTGACCTTGTTTGATGGTATTGATTATGTAGGGGAGAGGCTGCATGATGGATGCATGATCGGGTTTCTCTGTAGATTCAACGAATTTGGGCACGGACTACGAGATTGAGAGAGGGAATTTGTCGTTTCATCTGGATGGAGATGTTGGAGGTTTGAAGAGCTCTCCGGGGAAATTAGATGGCTATATTGATCTCGTGCTGAAGCTCTGGATAGGGTGCATGATCCAGGCCACCTCTTTCTTCAAGGTTGGAGTCGCCAACCTCAGTAGAATCGCTCCACTTTCGACCGCAAATGCCCAGCAAAAGACTTTCTTCACCCAACCTCCTTGACCTTGCTTCCAGACCCTTCGCTCTATAAGACATCCAACGCCTTGTCCCAGGAACACCAAGAATAGCCCCATGCCAAATTTCCATGGACTGTCACTCAATGGAACGGCAGTCCACCCATGCCATACTCCGCTGAGCGCGAAAGTTCCCAGAACACCCGCTGCGGTCCCAACTTCTCTGTTGCATCCCAGGAAATCAACAGCCAGCTGCTTAGCAGGTTTATATCCCAAAGATACAAGCCAAGACTGCGCACCTTGATGCCAGTGTACAGCCCAAAAGTCCGCAATCCCAGTTGCTGCAAAAGGCACACAGAACAAGACATTCGGGCAGAAAGGGTGAAATGCAGTATGTACGCTCTCCAACCCGCTGTTGATGAGTACCAAAGCGAGTAGAATCTGAAGTTCCGGTATGGGATAGACGTAGGTCGCCACAAAAATCACCGCCCGAGGAAGCCATGTCCAGCATAGTCGCCACGTCGTCGACGTCTGTTGATATAGTAGCCGCCGTTTAGACTCGTCAACCTTGATATCGAATGAAGCATAACGAGTTTCCGTCAAAAGCCCAAGAATGTATTCGACTGTCCCCTTCCAGGTACCCAGAGTGTTCACATCGTCTTTCCCCCTTCGAACCAACAACTTCGGCGGACTTCCAGCTCGCACAAAAGCCAAATCAAACACTCTGCAAGCAAAGAAGAAAGACGCACAATATATCCCTCCTTTCAGAAGAGGGTGGTAAGCAGGACTCAGCAAAGGCAAGACCAGAGTATAAATCCCCGCAATGGCTCCAACTTGTCGCACATCGGGAATTACCTCCCTCGCGCCTTTTCGCTGTTCGTACGCTGTGATTGCAGCTTGTGTGGTGGAATTCTTGTTGCCCGCTGCTGCGATCGACAGTGCCCACAATGCTAGAAGGTGCAAAGCCACAGCAATGGCAACACGTAGGAGGAAAGCCGGAGTTGAAGCGAGGAGTAGATTTGGTAATTGGAGTGAGATGAAGATGAGACAGTGGGTCGTTGCCACGATTCGGCCTGTGGACATTGTTATTGCGTAAACTAAGGTATAATGCCTACTTCAGGTAATACATGGAATGGGTATTAGTATTCGAGGTATTCTAGCAATAATGATCAGGTATAGACTAGAAGTCAGAACTCGAAGTTGTGGTCAATTACAAGGAGGTTATAACCATCTCCCGGGTATCTCAAAGCAGACTAGTCTTACGCTACATAACTATGCACATATCCTTTTCTCCCCCTGAAGGCTGAAGGCTGAGACTTGAGTTTTGCATTCATAACCACACGTGTCGCGTGACAAGTTGACAGCCAACCGAGGAGCATCACACCACCATCGCAACATCATCGCGCCGTGGCGCACGAAAGATATGGCAGCTCGCCGTAATGATGGTGGCCATTGACGTCCACATCTCCCCACGCGAGCTCCGGATACTCTCCCAGTACGGTCGCCTCGAGTTCCTGCGCCTTCTGCACTCCGGCCTGGTGCCCTTTGCCCGCGAGGAAAAGCTTGGTGACACGCAGCACCATCTTCATCACGAACATGTCCTGTAAGGGCGCGGCAGCTATTGACGAATGTCCCGGATTTCGCGGGAGCTTGGCGATGATGAGACTGCACAACTCCAGAACCTTGAGCATGGCAGCCAGCGCGAGCGCCGCCGTTGGACAGTGGCCCGCCGTGGACGGCACGTTCATGGCGGCGGTGCACAACCGGAGCAGATCTTGGAAGATGGTGTGGTGGACTGACGACGGTCTTTGGCTGACGTAATGGCAGTACTCTTGGAGCTCTCTGCAGAGCTGCATCGATGAGTCGAAGGCGATGTCGTCTTCTGCTGCTCCGGTACTACACGAAGGCGCTGAGGAAGGCTGGAGAGTGCTCTCGTTCTGCAGCATACTCGTACGACCGTTAGGTGCCGAGAACGAGTACAGCGATGGCGATCGTTCCTGTGGTACCGGCAGCCGATATTGCATCGTTTCTGCGATGCCATTGAACGTCGATGCTTCGGCCTGGATATATGGAAGCTCTGCTGCGTCATCGGTCCAAGTGCTGCTGCCATGAGTCTCAAGACTGGCTCCTGCTCCGGCTGTGCTCCAATACATGTCCATTGCGGGATCGGCATCCATGCTTAGCAATTTGCTATCGAATTCCAGTGCGGGATCACTATATTCGTTGTGGTCGACAGCCGGAGGACTTCCAGATGTTGAACAGGTCTTTGCTCGCGGCGACGCTTTTCTCCGCCGTTCTCTTTCCTTCGAAGGACCTTGCCCTTCGATGGTCGACTCTTCAACGGAGTTCACTCGCTTTGGCCGACCAGGTTTTCGTCTTGGAGCGAAAAGGCATGCTATGCCACTGCGCGCACATGTGACGCATGCACAGTCTCCGGGAGGAATGAGGCAGCGAATCTTTCTCCTGGTGCGAGTCAGCTCATGTCACATGTCCTATCGGACTCCTGCTCGGCTTTCATACCGATGACAAGCTTCGCAAGCCACTCTGAACTGGAATCCTGAGCTGGACGACATTGAGGATTATGGGCTTGGCAATAAGTCGGCAGAATGTACTTCTCTTATAACATTCCGCATGCGCCTATCTTAAGCTGTCTTGGATATCTTACTGGAAACTTGGCGAACAGGCTCCCTATCTAGCGTTCACTCTAGGTACATTGCTATGCCACGCATCGTTGCGAGAAGCCTCGGTGACACCCCACAGTTCAAGGAGAAGATATGCCGCAACAGTAACACTACACGGCACGGCCTGCACTTGGTGCGCGGGCTCCACTTGAGCGCGTCGAAGGGTGTCGACCATCTACTGCAGCCCAGCTGTCTTATCAGATGGCGTATCTCGGATACCATGGGTGCCGAAAACCCTTTCGCGTCATGACTGCAGCTCAGGAGATCGAGAAACGCTTATAGGGCATTGGACACTTTAGCATCTCTAACATGTTGCAGACTAGAGACGGATTACAAACGAACTGCATCCTTTGCCAATGGCAGTCTGGGCCACTAGGATCCTGAGATACCACTGTCGTTGGCACTCAAGTGCCATAACTACGATCTGCAGTAGCGCCCGCATTGCGCAGCCACTGCGCTACAATGGCCTGGAAGCCAAGTGGAAAAGTTATGTAGCTAAGCCGAAGGTACGCAGCTAGTTCGTATTCCGAATCTGCCATGATTCAAATAGATGGATTCCGTAAGTCGCAACATCGAGCCGCTCGGGTGCGCAGATCCACTCATGCTCATCCGCAACAAGCATCACCCACTAGGCCGCCCTTTCTCTGGAGCGGGGTCGTCGATGCGCGGGGACTCGTCAAAGGAAACACATAGGTCGAGCATAACACGTTGTGTCGTCACACAAAGTGTTGGTCGTTCTTGGCTAAAGCGTTGTCAAAACGTCAGTCTGCACACATATGGCATTAATGCTGCAGATTGCGCTCGTTTTATGCCATATGCGTATAATGCACCTTGCATTTCGACGCAGAGCGGTCTTGGAGCGGTCTGTGCTATGAGTTGCGGGACGCCCCTGATATGGCTGCCACGTGCTAGCTCCAGACCCGCAGAGTGCGAAGTACAAAGCGACTGCCAGCAGGTCGCTCTACTCCATAACACTGAAGACTACTGAATGGTAAGTTCCACAGGCTTTAGTAGATCACTATCTGGGTGCGTGGAGTAGCATTGCTGGGCCGCTGTTACAGCACCGCGATCGCCCTCGCATACTGGGATATCGGACACCGGATCTATCCTCGGGGGGTGATCCAAGCATTACCTACTTGTTGAGGTACCATTCCGACCCTAAGTCCTCATCACATCCGAGACATGTACGAGCAGTAATGCGGCAGACTTTCTTTGGAGAGTACTTGTTGCAATGATCATGCTGAACGCTCAGTGTGCGGTCCGCCTGCATCTACTGGCTAGGACTCATTCTAGCGCCGAAGATTACCATTTAGCGTTCTGCCAAGCCACTGGAATACAACCAGACAATGCTTCTCCTATAGACTCAAAGCTCCTTGTCAGCAACCGGAATACCGCCGCTTGAATACTCCGAAGCGCGAAAAATGTCTTACGTCTGATGTACGGAGTACATTGTACACTCATCTTCCTTCTCTACTTGATCGCTCCCGCTATCGAGGATTCCCCGTCTGTACGAAGAAGTCGATACAAGCAATGGACTGGCCAGAGCGTCTACTTGGCCGTCAGTGCTCGATCGTGACCTGGAGACCGTTGACTTGTCCACCTGCTCGAGGTCATTTCCAGTGTGTGGCCGGTCGATCGAATAGGAATCGGAGTGCCGCCCTGATCTCTGTCTCCAGCGATCCACACGCTGCTCACGCTGCTGCAACTCAGGCGACTGAAAAATATAGTGGGCTTCTTGGCATGCACTATGGCTAACTGCGCCTGTCTCCGGCGATGGGCTAACATACTGTTCTGTACTACGCATCCGGCCGCCTCCGCCAAACGATTCTCTGACTTCTCACTTGCAACCCATGTCGTCTATCTGGGATTGCGCAATAGCGTAATTGTTGCATGCCACTCAAGACAGAGTAGCGCCACGATCCACTCCTGTGAGGCGCTGGAGCCGGAGTCTAGGCCTGGACGAGCTAATCCGCACACAAGGTACCCGCTGGCGTGTTGACTACCGCATCGGCATCTGCCGGCGCTAAAAGCCCCACCTTCTCTGGTACACAGTGTCTATTGTCTATACACGCTACATCCAGCATTCTTCGTGTCGAGCACTTAAGTTCAGGTATCGATACGGGGATAGCCCTGTATACAGAGCGTGATAACTCATTAGCCATGGTGTACGGGCCTGTTCTCAGCGGGTCTGCAAGTGAACGAGGTGGACCGTGGACCTGACTCATGAGCCCAGATCCTCCCTGATCTGTTATAGTACTGTATGCCCGTCGCCCAGTGGTCGCAATATAAAAGACTAAGGAAGAATCCTTGATACGCGGTGGATGCACATCGCTACCAGGCTCAGCGTATCTGTCTGATGAACGCTGCTCAATTTCGTACAATACATGGCTACTGTATGCGTACGAAGATCGAGTGGGCCGGTACACATGGCTCGCTCTATCTCGTGGGATATTGTGAAGGCGCAGTCGAACACCACACCTATTAGCGCTCATAAGGACGGCGCTTCAGCATAGGGCTCCTAGGGTGTACCGTGTAACTTGTATACTCTTGGCATCCGACCATCCGAGCACTGTCATACCCACCCCGATGCAATCTCCACAGGCATGTAATACGCTATCTGGTTGTTTTCGGTTACAGGTCCCCAAAGAGCAAAAGCACTGCTGCAGATCACCGTCGACCCTGGAATCGACAGCGGCTACGTCCCACGCCTCGACGACTTCGAAGACTCCGCCCGCGCCATGTGTGAGCACGATTCGAATACATTATTCGCCTACCATGATACAATGACGGCGCCAATGTCCGACGAAGGCTACTTTGGGCTGCGAGGCACTACAAATAGGCTCATCTCCGCCCCGCGGGCCTGCAGTTACGCGAATTCGACAGGGGATTTTCGTCAAACAAGCACTATGGCGTTTGTTTCTACGACTCGATGAGACATCATCATCACGATCATCACTACCATCACTATCATCATCCTCTGTAACTGCCACTGCTGAGCAGACTTGCAGTCCTCAGTAGGCCCTACGCCAGATTTGGCATCATTGCCTCGATGCATCGCTATCAGGTATCAGCATCTATCTCATTCTGCCCCGGTCAAAGAGCTCACATCGATGTTGGTGTACCAAAAACAGTCTACTATAGGTATAGGGCTTTCCAGTGCTCTTCACATGAAAGAGTGGGATGCGATTGATTGACCACCATCGAAATCATTGACCACCATCGAACTGATTTTATGCAATTCGATCGCCTGGCGATTCTCATCATCATCGTAGTAGCATGACTACCTACTTGCTATGCTCAAGTCATCAGCTTCAAACCCAATCAACAAAGCCGGCTTGCATGTGCTCGTCATGTTTGGAGCTTTGATCCCAGCTGCATTCATTCACTCACTCACTCCCTCCCTCCCTCCCTCTTCCCCGTCCCCAGGTAAACACTCCCATGTGAACTCAAACCTCTAGCACCTCTTCTTTACCGACCAGCCAAGTAACAGCTTGCTTGTGCGCTTCCTCGGGGTAAGACAATTCCGATATACCTTAGCTTTTTAGTTTGGTAGGACCATACCTCCCCACTCTGTTCAATTCAACAGTAACCTCCTTGCGATGTTCTTGGCTCATTGCAAATTCTTCAGGCTCGTCGTTCTGATTGGATTGGTACTGTACCCTCGAAGGCTGGTGATCCTGCATTGATGCTTGAGAATTCAGCGTTCGGCCATCTCGGCTTAGTGATAAATCGTTGTGTTTGGCGAGGTTGGCGATGTGATCGCATAGCGTATCCTAAGCGCGACTGGCTTGGCTTCCCCCATCCTGCCCTTCACAATTCGTCTGTACTGTTCTTTCTGCTTTTGCGGTGGCATTTTCGATGATCAGTACCACCAGGAGTCGAGGACATATTCGCACTATCAAGGTCTTTTGCATTCATCTTATCGTTCCTGGGTATCATCATCTATCACGAGAACGCCAATGCCCCGCGCTTCTATGCAGACTTTTGAGAAAGATCTTGTTTCCTTCACATCTATCGCGGCCGTTGCAGCTCTTTCCTTCCTCAAAGTCCTGTTCTGATTTTTGGGTCTGCTCTTATGATCCAACATACCAAATCTCCACGCCCATAACATCAAACTTGCCCCCTTCTTCACTCAACGGCTCGTTTCCAAAGGTCGGACATGTCGCACTGACACCATTTCCCAAGCCCTGATCCAGCCATAATCCATAATGCCCGTCACCTCCTCCCACGCTGAAATAGTCCTGTTGACAGAAGATCGTGAAGTCGTTCTCGCCGGTGTATGGAAAGGCCTTGAAACGTATTCTATCCGGTGTCGCTGACCCGTTGGTCGGTTTTCCATGTCCATTTGTGGAGCCAGGCACGCTCAACGAAGCAAGAGAAGCGCTACTCCCATTCCGCGTCGCAGCGCCAATGGTGGTCATCCGTTGCGCATGCGTGGTATCCGCAGATGGCGGAGGAGGTAGATCCATGAGATCGGGCAGGGCAGGCAGGACGAAGGCTCGCCAGAGGAAACATTCTCCGTTCCCAAAGTAGTGGGGTTGAGGTCGCGGTGGGTCCGACAAGTATGCGCCGAAGACTCCGCCTGAGGAGTCGCGGACTACGACTATGAAACCTCCACGTTTACCGCGGTAGTGGTCGCAGAGACCGTAGAGAGTGGAGAGGGTGCTACCGTTTTGGTCGATGGAGTAGATGAGGTGCCATGTGTCTTGGAGTTGCAGGCGGGGCGGGATCAGTAGACGTATCTCTTCTGCTACTGCCTTGCGGAGGATCTTTGCTTTGTGGCTTGTGCTGGTTCTGTAACCAGTGAGGGTCAGAGGAGTGAGGGGCGGCGGTTGGAAGGGCGATCGTTTGCGGGTTGGTTGCTGCGGCGGATGGTAGACGCCTGTCGTGGGGTCCGTCATGGAGCCGTTGTAGTTGGCGCTCAATGCTTTGGCGAGCGGCGTTGGGGCGTCGTCTTCGGACAGTCGGCGGAAGAGAGACGAGGTCGTGTATCGTACGGGCTCGGTGAAGTACTGCAGCGTCGACAGCAGCGGAGTGGACAGGCGATTGAGGTTGGGGGTGTGGAGACGTGGGCGTGAAGGGGGAGGTGGAGGTGGAGGAAAAGAGTCGTCGGCGCCGTCGTCTTGTGTATCGGTGGCCATGACTTCTTGTCTCGTACTTATCGATTCGTGAAACAAGCGCAGTTTCGTCAACCGCAAACTACTGGTCTGTGTGCCTGACTGTCAACAATATGATGAGGTGACGTTGATTCACTTGAGCAACCACTACTACACACCACTTCATAAGCTTACGGCTAAGACGCCCAGATACGGGTGCCTGGCACGTGAATATCCATCAGAACCCGGGGCTGCCCAGAATGCCAATTTCCCTGCTTATCTCCCTGCACCCGTTCTCCTTGTCTGCCCGGGACCTCGTCAACCGCTTCTCGTGCGGTACCACAACGCTCCCTACCAGGACGGGTGAGATGCAAGTACCACCATCTTCGAATCACGATTGGATGCCTCAGGGGGCCACCACGATCACGAACATGGCTCGGAAGCTCGAGTCACTGCTGTTCCAAATCACGTGCACGGGTTAGGTAATCAGCGCAGTGCCGGTTTGAAGCATGGATTGATTTCAGTATAGAAACAGGTGGAATTAATAAGGTGTAACGAGTCGCTTGATTCTACGTAGAGGGTAGGGGGTATAGCATGCTATATACTATAAGAATGCGGCATTTATAGCTATATAGAATGTTCACGAATGTTAAGAATAAGAAGGGGTAGGCAGGCCTACCTAT